>JAPMOQ010039601.1:1904990-1929389 GCA_026543055.1 Argiope trifasciata
ATGAATTACTCCACACAGCCATGCCCAAGCTGCGAGTGCGATGACGACCCACCACCCATGATCATGTGCTCTCCACCAAAATGCGATCCTCCGTGTAAAATGAATTACTCCACAATGCCCTGTCCAAGCTGCGAGTGCAACAATGATCCATCCAGGGTGAGATGCAGCCCACCAAGATGCGATGCCCCGTGTAAAATAAACCGCCAGACGAGGCCTTGTCCGAGTTGCCAGTGTCCCATGGTTCAGTGCTCTCTGCCTACATGTAATTCAACCTGTAAAATGAATTTTAATTCATCGCCATGTCCAAGCTGTCATTGTCCTGGTCAGAGACCTATTCAGTGTCCAGCACCAAAGTGTGAAGAAGGCACTTCTCTCTTCTATGTCCCATCGGAAGCATGTCCAGTTTGTAAAAGCAGCGGTGACTAACACTTCCTCATTGTTAAACTTTGTATGTGGAAATAGAATTCGATGTTTATTGCTTAGTTAATATAAAAAATCTGTATAAATTTCTATTTTCCAAAAAGTATTTTAATTAAACGGTAAACAAAGAGAAAATTGGTTTGTTTCAAAATTGAGAGACTCGATTCAAAATTAAAGAGGAAAATAAAATCTCATTCAAAGGAAAAATAATGGCATGGTTTTAAATTTATATAAGAAAAAAAACTTCTGGAAGTGCACAATTTAAAATTTAACAATTTTTTAAAAGTTTGAAAAATTTAAATAAAGGAATAGGCAATTTGAACCCATGTGTATCCAATTCAGCGGTATCAAAATAAAAATACAGGAAAAGCAGTTTTATTTAATTTTTAAACGAAACATTTAAAATTTTGTAAAATTTGTGATCCAATATATTGTTGATCAAATACCTTCTTCTTGTATACAGCCGACTTCCCCCCCTCCACTGAACGTAGCAGTATCTACAGGATTTGTTGTGGTCGACTGCTGAATGAATATTGTCCAACCTTACATTGACCGATCAGTCAAACTAACTTTCTTTCCGGGAAAATATGTTAGTCAAATACCAATCGCTCACTTCAACAAATTTAATTTTATGAGAAAATCCATGACTTTTAAATGCATCCTCAATGATCGTCTGGCCACATTAGCTTCCTAGTTTCAATAATAAAAAAAAATCTGTGAAACACTGCTCTATTGTATAGCCTGTACAGTGAAAAAAAACATTGACAGAGTTTCTCCGCTATTCAGCAACGGCTCATATTTCGCCAATTTTTCGCTTATTTTATTTCGTTACTTGGCAAACATAAAAAATTTATTTGATCCACATTTATTGTGCAATTTTAAAACCATTTTTAGATCCATGTGGGCTATCATAAAAAATGTTACAAGGGTATTGTAAAGTTCCTAACGTGAATACTTATGTACTGGGTTGGATTATGAAGATAGAAGTAGCACTGAATAATAAAAGAATAAAATATAATTACACCATAAAAAATTAATATGTATGGAGCTTAATGAAAGCATGATTACTTTAGTATTGTAATTTATATTTGTTCCCAAAGTCGCTGACAAACTTGTAACTACTAGAAATCCAATTCAACATGCTTCACCTCAGATGCATTAACCTTTTATGTGCAATCGATGATATGCACGAATCCAAATGTTCATTTGGATGCGATTGACGTTCTAATTTTTTATTTAATAAAAAATGTTTTATCTGCTTTATTACGATTTTTTTTATTGAAAGCTTCTCTTTGCAACCATTAGTGTCGCCTTTGAAGTGTATATGCGTCATCGCTCAGTTAAAAAAAAACCCCGAGTCTTTAAAAAAATTCTATTGTTAAAGCATTCGTTGCCCCTGATGCGCCTCTGAGTTACAAATAATATGTAATTGTACCAAACCCTCTACGATATTAGACACCTTCTCTACTACAGTTAAAAGATAACAAAGAACAGGTCATCTAATTGAGCGTGAGCGTGTTAACTAGTTAAACTAGTTGGAAATTAGAGTAACCTGAAAATCGCAAATTTATGCTTTAAAAATGTTTATGCGTTAAACGTATGGGATACTTAAAAAGGAAACAAATCATTGCCTCATCGATTAGCTCAGTTTCGGCTGCTTTTTCAAATGAAATGAGTGAATTTTTTTTTTAACTTTGCAATTGTCTAAAATCCATTCTTTATACTCCTTTGTCCATTTTGCTTATCTTCTAAAAGAAGCATCATTTTCCTACTCATCAAATAACCATTCTTATGAAACCCTCTATTAGCAAAAGCTTCGATTAAATTTTGTGGATTAAAATGAAACTATAAGCCATGTTTTCGAGTTTCCAAAGGCACTAAAAATCTTTATAATCGTATGCGTATAATTATGCATCTTGTTACTTCTTGGAGTGCAAAGGAATGAATTGCGGATCATGATATTAAAACATCAAAGAGTTCTCGATATTCGCTGTTTGCTTAGTGGTTATAAAATCTTTAAGTACTTACTGTAAAATGAAGTTGAAACTTGAAACGAAAGACTAGATTAACAATGATGGTTTGCTGATGCTTAGTTTGGGAGTACTCACAGTAGTAACAACTTTTTTGCTGTAATTCATATTTTAGCTATAAATACTCAAAATATTTCTTATTGTAATGCCTAACATATTTTATGCACGCTAAATCAATTTTAATTGCAAAAATATTAGGATTTATAAATAATTTTGTAACAAAACTGTTTCTTACAGGATTTGAATCCTGTACCTGTAAGTATCTTTAAATGGTCTTGTTAGATGCATTAGTTTTAACTGCAAGCTCGAAATTCTGGCCATTTAAAAATTTCATTTGTTTGTTCAATGGATATTTTGTAACCGATTGGTAACTTTCATTCACAGTAGATGGCGCTACGTAAAGTCAATTTCACCTTGGAAAATTAATTTAAAATTGATTTATTACAAAATTTATCTCTCATGCACGACTAAAAATTTATTATAATAATGATTATTGTAATCAATTTGTTTTTAAGTATTTTCAAATATTAAAATTATTTTTTTTACCTTTAATCTGTTTAAAAATATGACAAATTATTTTATTTTAATTATCTTTTGCTCAACCTGTGTATTCCAATATTAACGTCATATATTTAAGATTTAGTTCTTTAGCGAAAATTGAATAAACTGAAATCGATATACCAAATATATTATTATATAATATATTATGTTATATAATATTATAAAATATATAATGTTATAATATAACAAGATGATATTTTACTTAACTCGTCAACAAAAAAATTATGTGTTTTCAAAAATCAAGTTGCCTGTGAACCAGATTTGAAAAGCGGGAAAAAAATACGTCAATAACATAACGAATGTAAAGGCGCATACCTAGAATCTGTTTCTTGCAAGAAGGTGAGAAAGATATGACGTCATAATATAAACAAAATACTCCGTAAAGCCTAAAATAAACATTCAATGTGTATTTGACCTTTATATTGCTAGTATAATTCAATCTATCCCAGAATTGAATGAAGAAAGTAGAAGTGTTGAAATATTTTACGAAATTGTTTGATTTTATTGTCAAGATAAAAAAAAAAGAGTGAGAATTATTCCATTCTAAATAAGAGAGATGTTTCCTGAATTTCGCGATTGTGTTGGAAATGGGTCAAATCTGATAACTGTACACTATGCAATATAACTTAATATGTCATTTTACAAACTAGATACAATTTATAGCTATGTTCTAAGAAATTGTCTATTTATTCAATGTACAAATGCAGGGACAAGATTTGATTCTTAATTCTTTTTTCCCATTTTTAGCTTGAAACTACAACCATGTTAGAACTTGATTATCGGCATGCAGAAAGTGACAAGATGATGGTTTAAACGTACTTATAGGATACCTGATATCTTTGAAATTTTTTAATAAAGCATATTTTTTCTTGAAATCATTAGACATCTCATATTGCTATTATTTTTTTTAATTCTTGTGTCGCCTTTTAATAAACTTTTTTGTGTGTGAAATAAGTCGTAACGTTTCTTTTATTTGAAATGAGACAGTTTGAGTTCCTTAAAATGGTGAAAAGTATTGCTACAAATTCGCCTAAAATATTTCAAAATTTTTCTTTATTAATCAAAATATGTATCAAGGTTTAATTTAGTACAGATATATTAACGACCCGTTTCAAATCAACAGTAGGTCTGTTTCGGGAAGGACTTCGTAATTTTAAACTATGGTTAGAAGACGAGGACTACACCTGAGCTGGCATATCCTTTTCCACACCAGCGGGAGGATGTTTGGCCTGGAAGGATTTAACATGCACTAATCCCGCTTACGTGACTGTTCTTCGGTGGAATCGAGTTACAAACCTAAACCCTCCTTATCACCAATGTATCACTGTGTTTTTTTGACGGCTTCCCTACCAGTAGCTGCCAGATTTGACTCTCTTAACATTTTGAGGATGGATATATGAATCTTGGAGATTAGTTTGAAATTTTATATCAAAATTCAGCTTAATATTTAATTTTTTCTTCTATAACATTAAAAATACTTTTGAGCAAAAATGAATTTTACATTTTTTCAAAATTAATATGGGATATTATCATTTTAATTATATCGATTTAATATTAATGGAAACATTTTCTAAAATTTAAATAATTTTTTTCTGATGTTCTGGCAACGAAAAACATGTCTGTCTTAATGTTCCAACTGCTTTCATTTTTTCATTAAAAATTTAATTGCACGATTTTCTCCCATTGTTCAAAGCTAAGGCTTTAGAAGGTAAATATTAAAAAAAAAAAATGTGTACTTACAATATTGCGGAAATAAGAAGATGGATGAGTTCAATTTACGCTTTGTTGTTACTAATGACACTAACCAAGGAAGAAATCAGCAATTTCAGCCAAGGATGTGTCTCTTTTTTCAGTAACGCCAATTAGGGCCTAGAGTATGTCTAAGATACTCGCGCATCACATTCGCTTGCACAACCCCCTTTTTACAGGGGGTCATGTGCACAAATCTCACAGATAGAACACAGGAGGAACAACTATGTCTGAATCCAGGAAGCTCAGATCACGGGGAAGACTCCCTTGAGTCATGACGCTGCCATTTACGCTTTTAATGGATATTAATTAGGTATTTATTCTGTTCATTTTGAAGAAGCCTTAAAAGACTTAACATGCTTCCTTTTTTATATCAGAATTCTGGATTTTTCAAGAGACACTTTTTAAATTCATAAGATCATTTTCTCAACTCAAATAAGATCTTTTTCTATCCACATAGTCACTATACACTAGACCGTTCTAATGGAGCTCCTGTTATAAGTATCCCCAAGAGGGTATCTGGTAAAATATTTTCGATAAGAATCCCTCAAAATATTAACATAGAATGATATCAATTAAAACTGTAGACAACTTATTATCATGGATTTATATGATCCTCAAAGCCTTAATATACGAAAGCCTATTTAAATTCATTTTCCAATATGGTTTAAACCTTTGATAATATTCTGTCCATGTTAATATGGAAAGGGGATGTAGTGACCTTTGAGAGCAAAGACCCCTGAGCACTCGATGGCAGAAGTCTAACGTCTAGTTCAATTGAAGTTGGCACACACAATTTGCTTAGACAACCCCTTTTTATGGAGGGGGAGGGGTTCATTCACACCTCTGACAGATAGAGCACAAGGGAAGAACAACCATCTCCGAATGCTCAGATCACGTGGAAGACGCGCTACCTCTAAGCCAGGACGCCGGCTGTTTTCAATTTGGATGACTTTAATCAACATAATATTTATGGGGTTCAAATAAATCTTTTTACTATTAGCAACAATTTCACTAATTGGCTTCAAATCTCCAATTTCATTTTTCTCAATTCTTCGAATTCCACTCGTACCGCTTATTCCGGTACAACTGTTTTATTTGATCTCGCTTTATGCTCAGCATACATTTTCCGTATAGTTCTAGGCTGCGCTTTCTATTCGAATTTTGAAAGTGGACATAGACCAGTCTTAAAAATATGGTCTAATTTGAGAAAAAAATAGCCAAAATGATCAAAACGATTGATTGGAATGATGCTAGGAAAAATCATCAAATAATCCATTGACAAAAAATAGTTTAGATTCATTAAGAATAAAAGGAATGAATCCAGAAGAATGATAAAAATCACATAATCTGTTACAATACCGAATAACAATTATTCTTCTTTTGTAGAAATTCTCACGCAATAATGTGAAAAATCTGAAACTGATGTTTCATAAAATAAAACCCCGAGTCACATTTCAGTCTCGTAATGGAAAAGTACAAAAAAGTATGCGGCAAAACTTCGTTAACACAATAAAAATAATCAATACGAAATTATTGGGACAAAATGTGTAGCATAATTCGAAAATCACGCATATTCTACTCAGTGTTTAATTAAGTATATAATCATTCAAGTCAAGAAATGAATTCTTGAAACTTCATTATTTTTAACCGTTAATGTATTTCGAATCCACTTTAGAAAAATAATCCCTTTAAGAAGTTTTTTCCTGTAAAAGTATGGAGCATGAAGCGGTTCCCTTCTATTTCTCGTATAATTAAATATTACCCTTTACCCTTATCAGTTAAGACAAGCTATTCCCCCCAAAAAACCCTTTCCATTAGGGAACGATAGCAAAGAAATTAGCTTATAAATTTGAAAATTACTTAACGTTTTCACGAAATTTTTTCTTTTATTTCCTAGCGCAGTGGAAATATTCGATCATCTGTGTTCCAACAGCAAATAAAACAAAGATTAAATCCTACAGATCAATACCTTTCACATCCGTTTTTTTTTTCTAAAATGTTTGAAAGGATAATGTTAGAATATATTATTCAATATTTGATTTTTAACAAGAAAGTACAACCTTTTATAAATGATATCTTTCTTTTAAGGGAGAATCAACTCACAGTTCATAGAATTCATGCAACCATTTCCAAAGCATAATAAAATAATTACTTCATTGGTGTTAGCTGATATTAAAAGTGCATACGATTCTTATATATTGATGGGTTTATAATAAAGTGTCTACTTCTAAATATTACTGGTAATATTCCAAAATTCGTTCCTAATTTTCTTCATAATGGATCATTTCCTTTTGGTGATGAAATACCCTTTTTAGCTCTAGAATTACATAGAAGTGTAATTAATCCTTAAGGTATTGCTTTATCATCTCCACGATCTTTGTTTATTACATGGATGTTTGTTTTTTATTAATATTTGATGAACGAAAGGGCTGCTCTACTTTTGATGATTATGTTTCTTTCATTCTATGGCAGATTATAAAAATTTAAAATGCAATGAGAAACGTCTACATGTAGTGCAACTGCCAGTAACTCAATTTTTATTAAAAAATATTCTATCACCGATCTCTTAAAACTAAAGTTCCACGGCTCGTTATGCAGGTTTTCCATTGTCTAGGAATCAAACTATTCAATATTTAGGTTTAACTTAAATACTCCCCTGGCAAAAGCCCTTATAAAAATAAGTACCTTAAAATTTATCACCTGCAAATCATTTAGACTCTGAAAAAAAGATCTTATCAATATCTGCAATAAATATTTACGTAATTTTTTTATAGATTTACAATTACCAATAAATTTCTAAAACTTTGTTCAAATTAGCAATACCATTAAAATAATGATTCACAGAATTGCTATTTGGAGTCCATTTAGGAAGATTAACGTTTTCTTGTGGAAAATTGTAGTAGAAATCCTTTCAAATAAAATCAAAAGATTGCTACTTTTATTATTAATTAAATCGCACTTGGTACACGATCACATTGATATGATCAAAAATCTAAGAACAGTATCCAATCGATTAAAAAAAAGGGTAAAATTACAGTTGTTAGCAAGCGTCAAGAATGAGAAGTTTTTTTTTTCAATCCAAACTAATATTCTTTCGCGATTCTTTCATTTGTCGGAATGAAATTTACAAAATATCATTTAACATATCACTAAGAATTCTCTTTTCAGAGTTACTTGAAAGATGACTTAAGATTTCATCATCTCTAAAGATACTTCTACATTTATCATTTTTAACATATGCCTATCAAATACTGTATACTTTGGTTCAGGAATTATTAATTCTAATCTTGACAGCTGAAGCTTTAGCAATATGCTTTGCCAATGAGAAGCTCGCAACGTCAGAAAAAGTTTGTTTTTAACTGACAATTCTCTCCTTCAAATATAGAATAATTTATCTACAAAGGCTCCGAAAATTACTCACAGAATAGCTGAAAACATTTTAATTCAAACAAATTTTGATTAGTTTAGTTTAGTTATATTAACGTCCCGTTTAAAGCAACACGAGGGCTATTTTGCGACGGACCTCGTAATTTTGAACCACGGTCAGATGACGAGGACGACACCTGAAGTGGCACCCCCCTCTCCACACCATACCACACCAGCGGGAGGACGTTTGGCCTGACAGATTTAACGTGCAAGAAACCCCCTCACACGACGGATCTTCGGTGGAATCAAGTCTCGAACCTGAAACCCTCCGATTCCGAAGCCGAAACCTTACCACCAGGCCACCACGGCCCAAACAAATTTTGAGCAAACAGTCGCATTTGTAAGGATTCCAGAGTATTCACACATAAATATGGCAAATGATCTCACAAAATTGATCACGGTATCACCCCTATACTTTTACTGGATTGCGGATGAAAAATTAATCTCTTATGATCAAACACTTTGCTTCAAAATATGCACCAAATTTATCAAAATATCAAGAAACTGTAGGGATTTTTTTCCTTTACATCAGGGCTTAAAAACAGAAGAGAAGATGCAATAACAGCAGGCTTAATTGTTAAATTATCAACTGTTCTGAATAAATTGACTTTATAACAACTCTTCTGCAATTAAGATAATAGCATTGTGCATTATTTGAAGAATTAGATTCAAAGACCATACCTGTAGAGAAATCTCACTTTCAATCGCCAAGAAATTTCTAAAATTTTGATCCAAAGAAACTTTTATAAGCACTTTAAATTTTTGCTTCATTCACTGAAGTTTGATATCTATTAACAGGCTCCTTTGCAGCAGGGGATGGCAGCCTGGATAATATACAATTAGAGGCCGACTTTCACATCTGTGGGCACCACATGATTGGCCCCGAACGTGAAATTTTACTTATGAATCTGCCTTAGACTTTATTTTCAGAGGGTTGAATCAAGAACCATCGCTTACACTCACGTTTAGAAAACTTGACAAGATACAAATATGTAAAGCCATGGCCCACGAAAGCAAAGATATTTTAACATTTGCGCATCTTTACCACCTAATATTTCACTATTTTTTTAATCTCTTCTAGTAGCTCACCGTGTTTTTTTTTAATCAAACTTTTCTGAATGCTCATTTTGAAGATGCTACGAAAAATAATCTATATCTATACTTATAATAAAGCTCAATGTATATGTGTGTGCGTGTGTTGGCGCTCTACAGACCAGACCGTTGGACCTACAGCTACCAAATTTGGTACATGTATACCTTGGAGCCCTTTTTTTGAATTTTTAATTAGAATTTGAATTAATTAAAATTTAAGCGAAATTTCGACGCTTTTCCGCTATAACTTCCGAAAAACTTCCGAATTGCACAAACATGATTTTTATATCAATTTAAAGATAAAAAAATTAGCTTTCTAACGCTATCAGTATTTTTAATTTATAGCGTAAGCTTCTATTTTTAACGAATTTTTAAAGAAATATTTTAACCATGTTTTTAGCACATGACTGGATAAAATAAAAGAATGCCGGAAGTTCGAAAAAAAAAAAACTACCATTCCCAAAAAAATCTAAAGAAATGCAACTTCTAGCACGTGACTGGATAAAACAAAAGAAATATATAATGTGATATTTCCTAAAAAAATAAATGCAAAGCAAAGGATTCAATGATCGTTTGCAATATCTATATCATTAATTCAATAAATCTTTATTTACGATAAACCTGATTGAATTTATGTGGCATTTTATGTAGCTTGAATCCAATTATGCATTGATGAATTATGAGTTTTAGATTTCTTCATACTTTGCAAAATATTTTTGTTAATATTTTAAATAAAAGTTGCTACATCAATCAGTCTTCTAAATCAATAATTAAAACTGACATTTATAAAATTAAAGATTATTAGGAAAACGCGTTCTTTTAGAACCATCATCTTAAAGAGAATATTAATTTCAGGCCAATCAATGCCAGAAGTTACTTCAAGGCTAATGAATGTGATTCAATTGAAAATTTAAAAACGCATTACTCATGGCGAACCAGCTGGTCGCCAAAGGCGGCTAGTTAAAAATAAGTCAAGAATCCTCTTATTCATAGAGCTTCGTTAAAACCAGCGACGATTAGAAGGAATTTAAATATATACTTTTGAAAGGAGCCTTTGATAACAATTGCCCTATCGAAATCTCTATAGAAAAGAAAAATCTAAGCCATAAAACACGAAAGTGGAAACGAAACTGATTGACACATTTAGTCAATTTCTTTTTTAACCCCTTCCAGTAAGATTTAAGAATACAAAAATTATGGTGAAATAGCCATTTAATTTTTATTCAAGAAAACCTAGTTTATTTTACAATTCAAACTAATTTGTAATAATTAAAATTATATTAGTATGAATGCAATTGTAGTTTGTAAGTTCGCATTCAACATTTCTTCAAAAATCTCGAGTGATGTCGTATTAGCCCCTAGTTTTCGCGTTTACTCTATTTGCCTGATATATTTTTTTAAAAAAATAATACCGGAGTGCGTAATGTGTCTACGACTCCAGAGTTTTCACAAAATTCATTTGTTAATCACTATGCGAGCTTTCGTCTTCTTGGTAATATTTCACTATCATTAGTTTCAAAATCAGTTAAATATATGCTTATTTTTTCATTTATCTGAATCACTTTGATCTACACTACTCTTATTCATTAAGGTGTTTACTTCACCTGGACACATTTTGCGTCTGAAATTAAAAAAAAAAAAAACGTATTACTAAATGCATGTTTAGCACTTAGTAAGTCAGAGGTTCAGACTAAATGTTTATTAGAATGAATTTATAAGAATGACTACTAATAGTTTGGCCGTAACTTGTACTAGGACAATCAAACGATATATGATAGTGATCTATGATATCAACATAAGTAATAAGAGTTTTCCGCATTCAATACACTAGAAATTTTAAATAAAATTTCTAGCTCATCATGCCATTTAGCACAAGGACGAGTATAGCTCGTCATCATGCTATATGGCATGAAAAATCAATGATGAGATATACTCGTCATTTTACGGGAAGGGGCTAAGTTGCAAGACGGACCTGAAATTTGCAAGTATGCGAAAAATCCTGCATACTATTTATTCTACATTAATACTTACCAATTTCGATTTGAAAATGCGTAGCACTATATTAAAGTGATGCGAGCAACTCCTTACAAATAAAAAGTATTGACGTTAAGATTGCGAAATACCCAACTAAATACATTTCAATTGATATGCAATAGCTACAGCTATTTTTTTTGACATGACGTCTTTTTATGCTATTACGTGGCAATGTAAATGCACGATTTCCCATTTTAATGACGAAACGTTTGAAGCAATACTCTTACAGTAACGAGCATACTTAACTGCAGTTGATTATTCAATAAACTACCCGCTTTCTGTAGTTCGAGTATGTTAATGAGCACATCTTGTATGTACCACATAGAAAATAAATGCAACAATTCATGAAAAAATTGTCAGATTTATTACATAAAAAACTACAAAATTTAAGATTGAAACATTAAGCAAGAGGTAGCATTTAAAAATATTTTAAAACACTGAATACTAAAATCGTCACGCAGGAGTTGTCTGTCGGAGAAAGAATGTTGATACACCTCCAGAACGTGATATTGGCGATCAGAGATTACACTGAAAAAGAAAAACGGTTCAAATTCATGGTTGTCTTTACAAGAACTTGTTAGATTATACTCTGTTATTAAGACAATTCTGTACAAAGGTCTTGTAGAGCTAATTAATCGATGAGCTTCAAGTTAACGATTCACTATATCTACTTTTAGTTAACAGTTCCTACTAAGTTGGTAAAGAATCTAGCAATAGATTAATCGACACCGACTAAACCAAATCATATTCATTAGCATAAACAAGTTGGAATTTTGTTGACTGCAGTCGATTCGATTACATAAGCAGGGCTTCAAGTTTACACCCGGATATCGATTAAGCATGACTTGCCTCCACTATTAAAAAAGCGATTAACTTAAACTAGGTTTAGAAACAATGAAATGTGCTGAAGAACATTAAGAGTAATCTTAATTGATCACAAAGCAAATATTTAAAACTGCAATTATTTCTCTTTTATGCTAGCTAGTTAGAGCACCGACGTAGTATAGGCCACAACACGCCAATCAATGTGCAAGAGTGTTCTTTGAGGTTAAAAGCATTTTTAAGCGAAAACCTTAGAGCTTTCGTTTAGCTACCAGTTTCAGAGAAAGAGTAACTGAAGTTGCTCATTGCGCTTACAATATTTTACCTCAAAAGCTTACATTTACTATAGAAACAAAGTAAACATTCATATGCATAATTTCGTACCGATTATTCGCGGACTAGAAGTACAATGCGAATTCAAATTAGCAAATTTATTTTCCTTCCAGGTTCAGTTTCGTTTCATGAGGATCAATTGCGAGATTAAAAAGTACCGCTCGCGACCATAAGTGTCACGGGAAAATGATAACACAATTAAGATTTTAGCAAAGATGTTGATTAAAAATTAATCAATTTAAGTCCTTCCATTTCGATAAGCCTCTTTTCAACTAATAGCTCTATTTAAACAGCTGGTTAGAATTTCTATCCCTTACGAGGTGATAGACTTAGAAACCCATTTAAAATAGTAATTCAATGCATTAATACAAAATCGATGCACACTCGGAACAAATGATCAAAGCATTTGGATTGTTTTACCAGTCTCTAGCTTAACAATTATGCGAAAATTGCATTGTTTATAGAGCAAGCATAAACAGAACGTTTCCAAGTATTAGCATCATCCCCATTGTTCCTAATACACGCTTGTGAAATGCGAATTCGGATTTAACTCTTCAGCCGTAATGGAAGTGTAGAGACCATGGGAACCATATAGATCTGCATTTAATAGGCAGATCACAGTCGGTTATAATGTTTTACAGCCCGACTGGATTTAAAGCAAAAACCAGTTTATACGAACTACCACAGCAACCATCTAGTTGCTTCATACTTTTCCCCACAATTAAAGGGACAGTAGGATTATGGACATAAGTTACTATAGAAAATATCAAACTCTTGCTATTGGTAACTTCGCAAGTCTAAGAAATAAGCAAACCGCTTTAGGCATAGTTTCAGATAAGCGTTAATCATTCGAGTTTCAATGGACTTAAAGTGATGAATATATATTCGGGTCAATTCATACAAGCCAACAAGAAAGCCAGTTAGGCAAATGAAAGGTCACACTTCCATCTCGTCGGTAATTTAGAGTCAAATTTTGCAAGGACTGATGGAGAAGCTCCATCGGTATTAATTTATAAAAACTGGATATACTCACAATCGCAAGAACAGCTTGGGCAAGGCCGTGTGTCAAGATTGATATAGCAACCCCTCGAGCACCTAGGGAGGGTGCATTGGATACCATCTTCGCCTTCACATTGACAGCTTGCACAGGGTACAGTTGTAAAATTTACCCGACAAGGTGGTTGACATCTGGGAAGGGCGCACTGGATGCATTCGCAAGATGGGCAAGGAAGATTGGACTCGTTTATTCGACAAGGTGGCTCGCAGTCGACTGGAGGGCATCGTGGAGGCATGGTGTCTTCTGCATCTACAGAAAGAATTGCAAATTTTACTACTACATTACATGAAAATTAGACGCCATTAAATGCAAACAAGCGAATAGAAACGCTTTTCGAGATTTGAGTCTTTACGATAGGGGACGAGATCTCGTTTACGAGAAAACCTTAATGTTTGTTGCGAGACAGAAAGTCGCATTTGCGTGCAATCTTTACATAGAGAACACCGAAAAATTAAAATCCAGTTTCACAGTTAGTCGTGTTCAGAAAATGAAGTTGTCTAGAGAGTAAAGCTAGAATTACAGCCCAACCCTACCGAGAATGAAGTAGTATAAAGTTCACGGCCTTTTCCCATGGCCCGAGTTATCTAGTCTAGAGGAAAAAAGTATTTTAGAATGAATTTCGCCATTTTGGATAGTACGATTCTCTTGCAAGGGCATGGCAAGGATAAGGTCCCGCTTCTGCAAGCGTATAGGCAGAAGTATACAGCCACTTGAACTTAATCATCGATATTTAAAAATGTCGAAAAATGAATTAAAAGAAGTATATATGAATGCAATATTAAGACAATTCTTTAGACGTTTAAAGACCTTATTTTTTTAAATCAGATTTAAGCTTCATATCTCCAAGAGATTTAGCCACGTGCAAAACAATAAATCTATGAGAGTTGCACTTCATAAAAACAACTTACTTGCAAATACAAAAGCAGCTCCCAACAAAACCAATATTACGTAGAATTCCATTGTTAAGAGCGTGTTAAATTCCTAAAACCACTATAAGATTCTAAGGGACAAATCACAATTTGATACTTCCACAATACTTTCCGATGCCCGTCTTGATACTTTTATAGTGCATTCAGTTAGGACTCTTCTGACGTATTGTACAACAACCGACAGTTAAGGTGGGTTCACACGAGGCTTTTTATTGTCCGCAAACATTGTCTCTCTGCTGTTGTCCCGGCATTGTCCCCGTGTGAACACTTGAGACAACGCGGACAACGTTTGTCCCGACGGGACAATCATTTGCCATTGTCCCGTTGTGGTCACGTGATTTTCCGAAAGTAGGCGGGATCTTCTATTGCGGACAATAATAAGCATCGTCTGAACCCACCTTTATGCATATGGCAAAAACAGTTATGGTTGCCATCATTTAAAATTTACAAACAAATGATATTATAGAAATTTATTGTTTTTTTTATTTTATTTTTAAATTCTCCAATATTTTATTTATCCATCTTCGTGACCACAAAGATCCTTTTCAGTCCGTTCCTAAGAAATAAGCCTACACTAAAGAAGTTAAGATTTAATTGCAGTAGTTTCTTGTCTCCAAATACTTCTTGTACTAATCTAGGACCTTTTTAAGAATTTTCGTTTCAGTCAATGCAGGAAAATATATGATACTTCCATGATATATTATTTTGATTGCCCTATGAAGGTATAAAAATAGTGTTGGATACTTTGGAATTTTGGAGGAAGTATTCTAATTAAAACAATATAATTGTTGGTAACATTCCTCAATCAACTCTTACCTTACTTCAAAAAACAGGTTGGTTGGTTGTTCGGTTTTTTTTTGGCGCAAGACATCAAACAACAGACGTTTGACTTTCAAGATCAGATTTAACTTGCATCATGTCCCAGGATATTTCATGGCTTTTGGATTCCAATCTGTAATCATCCAATTTCGAAACCGAAATATTTCCACCTCGCCATTGCGTCTTTCAGACAACTCATTCTCATTGATGGATTTTCAATTGAAATAATCTTCTAACGGTGACATTAAAAGATAGGATTCAGTTATATTTTTAAATAGCTTTCATACCTGTTTTTAAAAGAAAAGATGATAGTGTGATATCCAGTTCAATTTAGTGAAAATTGCTGGATATTTTTTCTTTACTTGGTTTATCTTAGCGGAAATATATTGATGACTCTCTTAGAAGTAACGAGAAATCTATTTGTGGATATATTATTATATTCTTTTATATATATTATTATATATTTTATATATTTATTATTATATTTGTGGATATATTATTATATTCATTATATTCTTTATTTTATTTTGTTTTGTAATCGGATTACAAAGTTAATAATTGAGTTGGTGTTCTCCCACTTCACTTTTCAATACTTATAAAATATATATATGCTACAATAGAAGAAAGTCTGTGTGGATTCTTATCCACGATGATCAAGTGATAAAGTCTCAACTTCGGAATCGGAAGAACTCAGATTCGAAATCCGAATTGATTGTAAAGCCGATCTGATGTATGCTAGCTTCGTTTTGATCAAACTTGGTCAATTTAATGTAGAGCAAAAGTTTGAAGAGGAGAGAAGTGGTCGAATTATCTGATCATTAGTTTGAAAAATTTGGAGTAGAGGCATTTTTTTTTATCTGATCATTATTCAAAATTATGAGGTCAATGCCAAAATAGCTCTCGTATTCAGGGTCCGATTAATATAATTGGGGCCAGGGACAAAAAATTCATTGGGGCTCCCCTCTGCTACACTACTTTAGTAATGAAGGGCCATGCATAGAGCTTGTCAATGGTACTTTTCGATTTAGGGGTGACCTTCGATGTGGGGCCCAGTGCAACGGCCCCATATGTCCCTGCCTGAGTCAGGCCCTGCTCATATTGTTAAAAATCAGATTTTTAACTAAATTAAATACAAGTTTTAGTACTTTGTTCAAGAAATTTTTCATAATTTCTTGAGGGAAAAATGGTTTTTTTACAAGAGAAATTTCTAATATAAATTACATTCTTAAGAAAACACCATTTTCAGTTAAATATGGTGTGAGATACTTAGTAAATAAGGATAAGCTCATTAAGAAAATGACAAAATGTTTTCGAATTTAGCTCGAATTTAGCCTTTTTGTAGTACACAATTTTTATGTGTTAAATATTTTCAAAGATTCCAAATGTTGGATAATGATATGATTTGTAAAATAAATTGGATTTAGAACTTTACAACATTTTTCGAAAACATTTAAAAGCAGACATGTGCATATCGCAGTATCTATTCAACATATTGTTTCATATCAACAGTTTAACTTTGGTATGTGATAATCCCTATAAATATCGACATTTTCACGAATAAAAGAAATATTAAATCTTCCTAATAAAATCCTCATGAGGAAATGAGATTTTAAAATCTGCATGGTAAAAAGAAATATTTAATCTTCCTTTCAAAATCTTCATGATGAAAAGAAATTTTAAAATCTTTATGGAGGAAAAGGAAATTAAAGCTTCCTTATAAAATATTCATGATGAAAAGAAATTTTTTAATTTTCATTGTGAAAAGGAGTAATAAATCTTCCTTACAAAATCCCTATGATAAAATGGAAGACGTTTCATCATGAAGACGAAGATGAAATTCCGAATAGCCGATTTTCTAAACATTTGAAATCCTTTTGCCCCTCCCCTCCACCCATTGATGCCAGCCCATGATTCATCCACATCTACATTTCATTAGATAACTCTTTGCCTCCAAAGTCAAAAGGAAAAAAAAGAATGCATCATCTCATCCGGGAGAATCATTTCAAAGAATCATGATAAATTATAAGCACTCTTGGCAGTCGGTGTATTAAATCAGCTTAGAGAGGAAAAATAAGAAATGGCACATTGTTTAATTCAAACTCAGCTCATTGATCAGAATATTTGTGGTCTTGCAATCTTCTGATCATCGTGTGTGATTTGAGCTTTGCAATGGAGTGAATCGATCCTCATCGTTGAAACAAAAGAGGATAAATTTTTTTAAATGTCTCTTTTTTGTACGTAATATTCTAGAACCGAAATCATTCTATCCTTTTGTGGAATTCGATTTATCTAGAAACCTCCTCGAAGAAAGAAGAAAAATATTTCGGTGGGAAAAGAGAGCATATTTCTGGATTGGACGCGATTCTTGATAGACTTATGTGGAATGACCAATGTCAGTAAATATGATGGAGTTTATATAATCATAGTATACTGCATTTTAGATATCATAATGCTACAGAATGAAGTTTATATTATTATGGAAATTGTCGAAATCCTTACTGTGTAAAATGTTCAATACGAAGTAACGAATACAGAGGTTTTATCCTATATAAAAGCACGAATCTGCAGTAGTAAAATAGAGACGATGCAGACACAAAAAAGTACATGCTGTGAACAGAGCCTAAAGCAGAAAATCGGCAATAGATTACCACCCAGCAGCACAAAGCACTTAAAGAGAATTCTCTGAATTATTTGCGTTTAATTGAATTACTCATATCTTTTGATTCGTTTACTCTACTGACTATTCTCACTTCACGTTTTGCTCTGTCTATCGGCATTTTATTGCTCTCGTGATAGAACTAAATGTCTTCAAGAAAGATATGGTACCTTCGTTCAAAACGAAATATCCACAAAATTTTAGATGTTTCAATTTTTTCTCCAAATTCGAGCAATTCGTCGCCAAACCACTAAAATATTTGCCAAGTTTGTGGCTAAGGCAGAAGTCATTGATCAGACATCATTCAAAACCCGTCAGAGCTATTTATAAAATTGTCTTAATTAACAACAAAGTGATTGCGCAGGGAATTAATATTATAAACTCGTAACTATATAAAGTAATATATAAAGAATAAAGTAATGTGAGATCTCCTGTAAATAAGATGTGCTTATCCTAGCAATAATCAAGAATTATGTTTATTAGTTAATTTTTTTTAATGTTTATTATAGTGGTTTAATCTAAAAGCTTGAAAATATGACCAATGCCACCAATCACGAAGTATTATTAAAAAAAAATATTCGCTTTGTAAAATCAAATTTGAATTCCCCCCCAAGACATTTTATGGGACATTTTGGGGCATATCTTATAACTTTTAACATCATCCAAATGACTGACTAATACAGCTCAGATGATAAGTTAGTTAATACGTAACTCCTTTCTGAGCTTCTTATCCTCACTTACGGGGGGGAGGGATAATTAGCTTTCTATCAGAAAAACATCAGATGATTAGGAGGGTACATTTTGTAAACTTTCATTCAGGGTATAATTAGTTTTCAATCAGAAAAATATCAGATGACCAGCAGGGTACATTCTGCAGACTCTCATTCAAAACAAATTTAAGTTTTTTTGATACATATATATTGTGTTACGAGCTTCCTACCCTCACATATTGGGGTGGATAATTAGTTTTCTATCAGAAAAGTATCAGATGACCAAGAGGGTACATTTTTCAAACTTTCATCAAAACAAATTTAGGACTTTTGATACATATCTATTATGTTTAGCTTGAAGAATGTCCATATAATTAGATTCTTCAATTTCGTTGATTGTCTGATCCCAATGCAGATTCATTACCTTGACTGAGTGGCCATTACATTCGATTGATTTTATGTTTGATGGAATGTTGGATTTTATGTCATCATCGTCATCTCATCACGCTTCAAAATTCAGAATAATTCTTATGCAACTGATGTAATGCATTCCCCAAAAGAATGCTGGATCATCTACAGTTCCCCTACGCCGAAAATCGAATTCTGTAATTCTTCACTTCGAGCAGAGGACATAACTATAATCAATCGAACCGTTTACATAACACTGAAACACTCGGAATGTTTTTGTTTAAATAAATACTATTCAAATAATCAAAGGTTTTATTTCACGAGCTATTCACAACCATGAGCGTCGTTGTTCCCTTGTTAGTGCTGGGATTGTCTTCAGTTATAGCTGGTAAGGGACCAATTTGTTTTATTCATCTGTAAATGATTTAAAGTAATTAAGTAAAAACTGTGTATTTAAAAATTTTCTGTACATTTTAGAAACAGAAAAGATAGAGCTTCGTTTTAGTTGGTGGAAAATATCAAGATTTGTTAAATTTTTCGTGATGTCAGCTTTCTAAATAAAATTACTCCTAAGACAACATTTTGAAAACCAAAATCATTAACTCACCATAGTTTTAAGCTAAAAATGTATCGTTTCATTCTGTTGATTTGAAGAATGAACTATATCGTTTCTTGCTACTTTTTTGTATACATAAAATCGTGTTTTTCTATAAGTTTTACTTTTTTTTCTGGTGCTGATAATTATTGTATGGTGTATTTTAGAATCTAATATTCAGTGTTTGTTCGAAAGCTTAGTACATTGAAAAATAATAAACATGACTTACTTCTTGAAGTCTACAAAAGTTAAGTGTTTCCGTTCTTTATTTATTAGATTTATCTTCTATATAATGCATATTTATTTCATACAATATTCAACTTGTCTGTTTCTTTTCTTCTTTTGAGAGAATATCTCATTAAAAATCTTCGAATAAAAGATTTTACATAATTTGTAATGGAACGTAAGGATGATAAAGATGCGTACATAAAGATGATAGACCAAAGTGTTTACGTGATACAAGTTGGAACAATATGTTAACGCAGCATATGAACTAAATTTTTTTTAAAAAAACGCAGTTTTTTTCTTGAATTTTTTCTAATTTTATTGAATTGTAAAGTACATAGTCTTGAGTTATGTGAAGAGTAACACATAGGGTCAGTAGCCTCCATGGCTTTGATAGTACATACGCACTGTTTTGTTGAAATTTTTCATGTTCATTTAGCACAAATGTGACTACATTTCTCATGTAGCTTTGAATTTCCTCCTTCAATGCACGGGAGCTTATGGTCTTTTCGGTACAGATCTTTGACATCAAATAACCCTAGGTAGGTAGGTAGGAAGCCAATTCCTAAATTTTCGAACTGGGGACATAGTCTTCAATTATTTTTGAAATATTGTTCAATGATGAAAACATGTTGTAACACTTCATTTTTACTGTCCCTAATCTACCAGCTATCAAACGGTTCTCGTTGCCGATACTTTACTCCAAGAATGGTTGCAAATTCAAATCTTGTGTTAATTTTGGGACATCTTTTAGATCTACCAATTTAAAATTTGCCTTTTTATTTTCAACTAATAACTAGTTTGGCTATCAAATAGAGCATTTTACACAACAAAATATTTTTGTTTCACGTTTTGAGTTCAAGTTACTTTAACTGTCTTACACAAGCTTTGTTTCTTTTCTGTATACAAATCTTCATAATGAAGCCGAATCCTTTGACATTATTATGTAATTCGAAGGTTAATTATTCAAGTTGCGACTAAATAAGTACACATCGTCTATTTTGATAAATTTATTTCAGTTTCTAATTCCTCATATAAACTATTCCTCAATAAAATAATTAGGAAAGTCTAATTCCCTTAATTTTTTATAATGAAAAAATACAATGAGTTTAAAATTTCATAGAATAATGAAAATCATTTGAATTTCATTTAAATGTTTTTCAGTAATTAAATGACGAAAGACTATTTAAAAAACTCTGAAGACTATTTAAAAAAATTTGCGAGGAACGTTAAATAAAATTTTGTAATCAATTTTCAGATTGTATGTATGTATGGAAATTTTGCTGAAATATATCAAAATTTTTCTTGATTTTTAGTTAATTAAAAATGTTTTTAAAAATATTTTCTAGTAACCAATTCATATCCTTCAGTATTAATACCTTCTAAATTTGATAGATCTAATTCAAAAGATCTGTTTTATAAAGAGCAAACACACACATAAACAGTTAATACAAAGTAAGACACACACATTTTCTTTATTGTTAGTAAAGTTAAAGTTATATGAAATTTTGCAAAGACTAATGGTATGACTTTCGATGATGTCATTCAAATAAATAGGTAATTGAATATCTTGAGAAATTTAAATAGTTGAATCAGATTCATAGTCAATAAGAAAATCTTAAGAATTTCTTATGAAACAATAAAAAAATATTGTAACATAATTAGGAACGACAAATAAAAAAAAATAATATTTGTAAATATTTTAAGTCAATTCTGAAACGTACTTTTGGAGATACTTCTGAAAGAGATAAAAGCGGCTCTCTCAGTAGTTTATTTTTAAAAATACAATCGAGATAATTATTTAGGCAGAAATAATGATGTCATTTACCAATTAGTTTGTTGTAGTACCGACAACTAACATTCTTAGTTTTATCTATTCTGAATGATTGGCTGTGAATATTTGGCAGTATTTATTGATCAATTTTTATTTAGAGAAGCTAAGGCGACTTTGCATTTTAATGTGAAGATTCCCTTTAACTGCCTGTTCTTTTCTTTAGATATTTCATTGACGAATAATCATATTGTTGTATTATTAGTTGTAATACCTACAACAAAAACTACTATTACAACTACTTTCTAATATTTTGCCCTATTAACTGATGTTGTTTATTGATATCATCAACAAGAACATTTGGTGTAGTATCTATAACGAATTTTCTTAGTTTTGGTTATTCTGAGTGATTAGTAGTGAATGTTTGGTATTATTCAATAAAAAATTGTTATTTGGAGAAATAGCCCCGGTGAATTCACAATTAATATGCAGATTTTCTTTAGTTATTTGTTCTTTGCTTTAGTTATTTCATTGGTGAATAATCTCATTAATGTAGTATTCTTTGTAATATCTACAACCACTGCTACAACATCTAACTATAAGAATATTATAGTATGTACAGTGAGTATTCTTAATTTTGGTTGTTCTGGAGGATTGACTGTAAAAATTAGGCATTATTCAATATCATTTTTTATTTGGATACCAAGACTGATTTACGTTTACTGTTATGATTTTGTTTAGTTATCTGCTCTCTGCTTTAGATATTGCATTGACGAATAATCATTTCCACCAGCTATTTGCTGCTAGTTCCCTCTCTCGTGGAAGAAAATAATAAAGTTTCAAAGATCTACGAAGTATAGTATTTCCCCAATCTCATCAGAACTCCACTGTTCTATAGTATTCAAACCTTACTTGGAAATGATCCAAAGCAAACATTATGTACTATTATAATAATACAAATAAATATCTGCTTTCTGAACTAAGTGAATTATTCTGGTCGATCTGTTATTATTTAGTTTAAGCATGCTTATTGTTGTTGAGCAATCCTGCCGTGAGTTTTTATCCTTTTCTTTCTTTAACCTTTATTGGATTCTTGAAACGGATGCAATTTCATTCTCTTTTGCAGAATTAGTATGGATTTCGTCTGATAGTTTTCATAATGCCAGTTTTTGGTAGGAAAAATGTTTGTTGATACATTTCATCGCCAAACATTAAGAAAAAAAAGTCAAACTAAATGGTTAATTATTTTCTTTCATTAACCTTCCAGCGGGGGTGCGTATGTAAGAGATACAAAAGAGACGAATTTCATTTCATACCTTCAGATCTGGTGTCACTGGGAACACCTGTCTTTGGCTATTTGTCCCCTTCCCTTTGACCTACTTTCAGTTGTCGTCTTGAGTTTGTGGCGTTAATAGGTATCTGCGGATCAGATATTTATATTTTAAAGATACGCGAGACCGTTCATGTAAGTTTTTGTCACATCTGATTTTGTATGATTTTACAAATAAATCCATATTGTTTTAGTCTGGAGACAGCTGGCAAATAAATGCACTTACGAAGGAAAATGTTGAAAAAAAGCCCCAAAATTTGTAAAAAGCAATCTAAAATTAAAGTTGCTAGGGAGAAAAGCCGATCCAGTTATTGAAGAAGTGGAAGATGCGACGTCAGGGAAAAAAACTTGCCAAAAAAAAGAGGACCAGAATCACGAGGTATGATTGTGAGATTTGATAGAAATTGATATTTTTGAAGCCCACTAAACACATTTGCTCAAATTGCAACGCTACAGTGAAATAACAATGACACTATTTTCTTCATTTTCATATCTAACTTTTAATTACTTTTTCCTTTTTATACATAAATTCTATTTTTTTGCAATTCTATATTTTATATGCAAATTGTTCTGAAAAAATATTGATAATTTCATTTATGTTATTTTTAAATCAATTCAGTTAACCTGTGGTCATTTTATATTGTTATTGCAATCTATGTTTACATTTTTCTGCTTCTTTTTAAATAAAAAAATGTTTAAAGTAATTGTAATTATTAATCCTAAGCTATTTACAATATAATTTTAATGGTTACGCTTTTGAAAATTTAAATTTACTACAGCATATGTGGGAAATACGCTCGACCTTTCATGTTGGTATGACGGCCGCGCCCGCTGGAAGGTTAATATAGTGCGTGATTCATTTTTTGAGTAGAATGTGCACATAACTGTTTTAAAGATAACATAAAATACAACTGGCAAACTTTATTAATTGTTCTTTAAATTACATTGTGGTATGTTTTAAATTATTTTAAACCAAATAAACTTAAATCTTCCATTCATACTCTCGATATACATTAAATATATTAGGTAATTATTTTATTTTAATTATGCTAAATAAATTCATCATATTCATGAATAAACTTTAATTTTTTAAAGAAATTTTTTATATAAAACCTTTGTAAAACATATATTTTATACAGTTTATAAATATAGATTATCATTGAAAGTATCAACATTTCTGAATTATAATTATTTTAAACTTTTTCATTTTACAGATGAATTATTCTCTCATCATATTCATTGTGCACTGCCAAATTGCAACTCACCTTGTCGCATAAACTTCAAAGCTAGGCCATGTCCAAGGTGCGACTGCTCTCACACTCTCCCTAATATTCAATGTTCACAGCCAAAATGTGACCCACCTTGTCAAATCAACTATGCCGCCAAGCCCTGCCCGAGCTGTGAGTGCCGCATTCCTCCTCAACTCCAA
>JAPMOQ010039601.1:1929399-1955410 GCA_026543055.1 Argiope trifasciata
CCCTGCCCGAGCTGTGAGTGCCGCATTCCTCCTCAACTCCAATGTTCTATACCAAAATGTGATCCACCTTGTAGAATCAACTATGCCACCAAACCATGTCCAAGCTGCGAGTGCCGCATTCCTCCCGAGTTTCATTGTTCTATTCCCAAATGCAATCGTGACTGCAAAGCAAATTTTTCTACGAAACCTTGTCCAAGTTGTGATTGTACAGTTTCTGACCATGTAATGGCGTATCATTAATTTCAGAGTAATGGCTGTTCCATATTACACATATGTTGTTGATCATCATTAAACATTATTAATAAAATGCCATAAGTGGATTTTCTTCAGTATTAAATAAAAATATTTATTTAATTGTATAATAAATAGAGTTTTAGGATTGCTTTTCTGCTATCATTACATATCTGCAAGATACCTATTCTAAATTTGGTCCAATGGCTAATTTCTAAACAATCAGAGAAAGCACATAATTGTAGCTAAAAACTGCTTTAAATGTGAGAAAAATTAAATTTTATATTGTTTGAATCAACAAATCAAATATTGAAAAAATAAATAAATTTATATAAACTTGTATATATAAGCTACTGTTCTTATTAGTTATTTACTAAAATATTAATGATACTTCAACATCATTAAAATAGATTAAAAGTTTATTTACTGAAAAACATTCCTTAAAGTATATATTAAAAATTTAAAAAAGACATTTATTAGAATATGGATTAAAAACAAGTCTCATCCTTTTATGATTCAAACTAACCGGGTAATATCTATTTAAATCTATACATATCATTAATTTCATTAAAATGTGTAAAACCTAGACATTATAAAAATGTATAAAAAAAGATATTTAAACGTATTCGAAAATTCCTTGAAATAATGTTAAAAATAATCAAAGCATGTATTGAAAAACGCATTGATTCCACTCATAAATTAGAAAAGTTCAATTGTTTCATGATTGAAACTGATTCATCTACTCATCTTTTTTTTTTTTTAATTTCTTTGTTGCCTTCTTTTATTAATGGGAATGTGTTGTATTTATGTTTCAATTAAATGTTTATGAATTGCCAGTCATTTTTGTGTCGAATCATAACATTTGTGAATGCCGACTTCCTTTCTTAGGGGTAGCCCGTCTTCCCCGTGATCTGGGCGTTCCCGGTTTTGAGTCTTCGTTCAGACATGTCTGTGTTTGACCATCTATCGGTCAAACTTATGTTCCAACTGTGACACGTGTGAAAAAGTCTCTCCCCCATATAAATATGGGTTCTGCAAGTGAGTGTGTGAGTGTCATCTTCATATGAACTAGAAGTCAGACTCCTGCTTTCAGGGACCTTTACCTTCAGAAGATACTGCACAAACTCGGCTTAAATAACTTTCTCAACGGGCTTGCCTATGGTAAGGGTCATATGCAAATACAACATCTGTGAATAACTAAATATTGGATTATGAGCCAAATTAAAGTAATATGACAGATGTACCACACTCTTGCATCACTGAAAGGAGATTTCCAAAGTTATTTTAGGAAAAAATATCATTTTTGAAAAAGAGAAAATTTTAATGAAATTAAAATGTGTGTTTGCAACG
This sequence comes from Argiope trifasciata, assembly GCA_026543055.1. Lineage (NCBI taxonomy): Eukaryota > Metazoa > Arthropoda > Arachnida > Araneae > Araneidae > Argiope > Argiope trifasciata. The sequence goes on from JAPMOQ010039601.1 coordinate 1,930,981, forward strand.
TTGTTTTTGGACTTGATAAAAAAAGCGTAAAAATCTATAGGGTACAAGACTTAATACAAGAAATAATACAAAAAAAATCTTCTCTACTAGCTCTAATTCAAAGGAAGATATTCCTTTTCAACTATTTTATTACCTGGCAACATAAATTGTTGATGTTAAAAATGATCAAAATCAAAGGTGCACACAAAAATGTATGAAACAAGAAGACTTGATAATCATTTTTTAGTCCCTAACTTCTACTATCAAAATAATCCCTAGTGTAGTTCGCCTGAATGAGGCCCTAATTTGTCTGATTTATTTATCCCCAGACAACTCCAATTTTATTCCCAGTGATTATTTCTTTTACCGGCATTGAAGAAACACTTATCCGAAACATGGTTTATATCAGACGGTGATATTAAAAAAAGGTACCGAGAACTGACTGAATAGCCAGGGAACCTGATTAATGCGAAGATGGGTTAAACAAATTGGTCCAGCTGTGTGATAAATGCCTCAACAAGTTTGGTGATTATGCAAAGAAGTGACCGCCACATATATATCTTAGCTACCATGTATATCCTCTACCTATTGCCAACAAAGCATTTCCTCCTCATGTTACACGAGGAGAAAAATGTAAAATAATATAATTTTTTTCATCAGTATCAATTAAAACACTAGTGACATAAAATAGCATAAGTGTTTAATTGAAAAGTTGTGTGTGATTAGTTTGATTTGTTGATTTATTAGACTTGTTGCATCTTTAGCAGTTATGAAAAGGTCTCTTTACTATAACTACTGAAAGGAAGTTGTGTAATTGTTTTCTTTAGCAATGAATGTGCAAAAAATTTAAACTACAAGCAAATATTTCGCCCTAAAATAATAAACTATTATAAAACCGTCATCGAATTTTTAAACCATGATCAAATGATGAGGGAAAAATCTAATTCCTCACCTTCTCACCAAACTTCTGCAGTACATTTTGAGAGGACACTGGACCCATGAATTCCAGTCAGAATTAGGTCGACTTTACCTATTTAAGAAATTTTGATCCACCATGGCATAATAACTCAACTTACGAGTCTGATCATATATTGAATCTGTAATCATTATCATTAAAATGTGAAGATTTTGGCTACTGAATAGAAGAGCAATTGTAATCCCTTGATAATATACTTAAAGAAATATGCTGGAAATATCATCTGATAATGTTTCTAAACCGGGATCTCCATCCTCCATTATCCTTATATAAGTTAATTAATCCAAACCAGGTTCCATTTACTATATTCCAACAAATGAAGTTACGATAAATATATTTTAAAAAAAGAATGTTAGGTCTTTAATAGTTTGTGTGTGTCAGAAATTGAATTAAGTAATACTTTCCCAGGAGCATACCAAATGCAACAATTGTATCGTTTACGCCAAACTGAGACAGTTGGAATGTTTTTGTTTAAATACTATTTGTCTAGTCAAAAACTCTTTTATTTCAGTTGCTATTCGCAATCATGGAAGTTGTAATTTCATTCATTCTACTGGGATTGAATTCGGCACTGTCTGGTAAGTAACTTATTCGTTTTATGAGTAATTTTAAATGCAAAATACACACAAAATGAGAAATTTCAAACGCTGGCGAAAAAGCTCTACAAGATTCAGATACGCAATGAGCGTTTACTGCTGATTTTGTCTAATATATATTTGAATTTAAGAATTTATTTTTTAAAATCAATTAGAATTTCTTTCATAAAATTTTTCTTGGATATGATTTAATCTGTAACGGAACAAAAGGTACACACACGAGTACGAATATTCAATCGATAAATAAATTAAGTGATAGGTTTTTAAATATAAATTGTTAAAGTGTCATATATATTTTAACTGATTGCCTACCTTTAATTGTTCAATATATTTCAGTTTTGACTTTCAATGACTTATTCGGTAGACATCCTGTTTTAATCTAAACTAACCAAATTTTTAAAGACCAAAGGCCTTTTTAAAAATTTTTAAAATTTATTTTTGTATTTATCCAATATTAATGATTCTATAGGTATTTACTCTTCTCTTTTAAAAATTCAATAATTTTTTCATTAATAATTACAAAATTGTATGAATTTGCATTTTAGGGGAAAAACAATTGAACTAGAATTATTAAATTTAGTAGAAATATTCTGGAGAATGGAAATTTGAATTATAAGCATTTTTTTTTCTTTCAAATTTTAATTAATCGAAGATTAAGAGGAATTTCTACTCTCCCCCTTGATAATTCTTGAAATTATTATAATTCGAAAATCACTATTGCATCTTATTTTAAAAATTCAAGCAGTTGTCTTTTTTTTTTATTATTAAAACCAGTTGAGCTATCATGCAATACTTTTTTCAGGAATTTTGAAAATTTAGAAAAAAAGTTTTTGGTATCATTTTTAATAATCCATTTTATTATAAAAAGGAAATTGAAATTATTTTCATTATTTCGCCGAATGTTTAATCACGTGATATATATTCTTTGTTTAATGTAAAAATAAGAATCTGTTTACTATCCAGACGTTATAAAGAGGAATAAGAAAGTGGACTCCAGTACTGCGTAAGATGTGAGAATTCAGATTAATAGACAAGGAATCCATAAACAAACCTGATTCAAATTTCGATGCGAATTCGTACTTTCTATACTTAAAATAAAGCGCAATGTGTGTGTGTTGGCGTTCTGCATGTCAGATGGTTCTACCGACAGCTACCAAATTTGGCATATGTATACCATGGGGGCCAAAAATGTGCACTTAAAAGAGAATTTTTAAAATTTATATTTTTAATTTTAATTAATTATAAATTCAGTCAAATTTTGACCATTATAACTTCAATTTTCTTAAAACTTTCAATCATATCATAGTTACATAATCTAAATGGTTAATTTCCTGTACATAAAAAAGTTTAATTGATATAAGGGTATTAAGATAATAAGGAATTAAAATCCATGTTTGAATACACTTTGATGCAATAAGGAATTTCAAATTATGTGTAAGAGATTTTAAATTTAACACAACCAATATTTAAGATATTTGAAAGATAACCAAAAGAGATAAGTATAAATATAATATTGGATTTATCTCTAAATTTAGTATTAAAATTCTATTGTTTTAAATTTTTAATAGTAAATATTATTAAGAATTTAGCAAATTTAAAGTATTTAGACTTCTTGGAGATGTTTTTCTTGTCAAGACTTATTGATAGACTTATAGAGTAGAAAATTTGGCAAAACTTTTCTACTCTACCATAGAAAATTTAGAAATTTTCCAAGAGTAAAGAAAATTTCTTACTGCAATCGCCAATCAAGGAACTGTTGTTGTCCTTTGAGTGAGATTGGCTTTCGTTAGTCGGCATTACTGATAGAGACGAGACTGCTGAATTTGCTCAAGAATATGAGCCTATTTGCCGTGTAGGTTTTTTTTGTTTCTATATTGTTGTCGTAACTTATTGAATATTAGATTGTATAAGGTTGCTGCATAATTATCAGACATTTCTTTGACGGACTATATTTCAATAAAAATTTACAATATTTTATAAATTTATGAATGAAAATATTCTTTTATGTTATAAAAATACGTTGATAACTATACTCATATTTGTCATATTATGCCGTATCACTTCGAGGAAGAATGGAAAGCAGCGAAGTCATTTCGCGATCTGAACGAACTTTTCGCTGAATACACAATTAGCGAAAGTTAATACAGGAAATGGTTTGCCACTTTCAAATCTAGTGACACTAGCTTAAAAGACATGTCAAGGAAAGGTCGACCATTGGATTTCGATAACCAGGCAGTTTTGGCAGCCGCGGAAGTAGACAAAAACTTGACAACTCGAAAGTTGGCAGATAACTTCAATGTGGACCACCCAACTATCATTTGGTTATTGAAGTAAATGGTGAATATATTCCGGATTAATAATTTAGAAAGTTTGCTGTTGAATTTTTATGCTCCATTTTTCATAATAAGTAGTGTTCAAGAACGCCTGATGATTATCCAACAACTCCTTATTTGATTAAAGGCAATATTTGTAAGAAATTATTATAAGCAAATTTTTGTTTCAACCATCATAATCAATGCATTCCATCGATAAACTCGTCTAACCATAACAATATTACCTTGCAGGAGCACAAGAAGTAGCTTGCGGCATACCTAAGTGTCCGATGGGTTGTAACATTGACTTTGATCATTATCCGTGTCCAGCATGTTTGTGCCATAACAGAGGTAAATTCCCTTGTTTCTTTTTAACTTAGCCTTCTAATTAATTGCATCCTTTCAGCCCTGTCTCTGTAACTATAACCCAGCACAGAACATCCATAATGCGATTACTCTCTCTGCTACACACATTAAATGTGGTGAATAGTTCTGCTCAAAATTAATATGAATTTCCTCTTCATTTGCGTGAACTGAAATTCCTAATATATTTAGGCTTATTATATTTTATTTTATTACCAATCTCAGAGGTCATGATTGAGAAAAAATTTTAGGTTTCAAGAAATATGCGTACGTCATTGCATCAATGTGCCTTGAGTGTCCTTTTTCAAGTGGTTTTTTTCGTATTGATGATGTTAATCACCTCGATATTCCACATGTTTGTTTTCCCTCTTTTAGGCATAATTAGAAACTTATTCATGCAGTATCTGATCTCAATTCAGCTGCAAATAGTCAGATGCACTTAGTTTGGCTCGCTTGAAATATTTGGAATGTGTCCAAAAGTAAATATTATTTCATTTCATTGCTTTGAGATCGACGATTGATTATCTGGTCATTTGTCTTGTTTTCTTGAAAGCACTATCTTAAACATGAGAAAATATACTAACTTCCACGTAGAGTATTCGTAGGTAAAAATGTATGCTGAAAGCTAATATTTTATATATATAAAAAATCACTGTGAAATTTAAAACCTAAAGAAGTGCTTACTTTTAAAATCTATTGTTTTTTTTTTTCAGATAAGTTTTTTCCTCCCCAAATTCAATGTTCACCACCCATTTGTAATCCACCTTGTAGAATAAACTTCAATACGCAACCATGTCCAAGCTGTGATTGTTTCCAGACGCTTCCTACTATACAGTGCTCATTGCCAAGATGCGATCCTCCTTGTAGAATCAACTATTCCACTAAACCTTGTCCTAGCTGTGAATGCCACAGCCAACAGTGTTTGATGCCAAGATGCGATCCTCCCTGTAGAATCAACCATTCCACTAAACCTTGTCCTAGCTGCGTATGTATCCGTCAACCACAGTTCCAGTGTTCGATACCGAGATGCGATCCTCCATGTAGAATCAACTACTCTACTAAACCTTGTCCGAGTTGCGAATGCATGAGCCAACCTCAATGTTTGGTACCAAAATGTGATCCTCCTTGCAGTGTCAACTATTCCACCAAACCATGTCCTAGCTGCGAATGTCGCAGTCAATCTCGGTTCCAATGTTCGATGCCGAGGTGTGATCCACCTTGCAGAATGAACTTTTTTACCAAACCATGCCCAAGTTGTGAATGTGGTAGTTTTTAACATGGATCTAAATTTCTCTAATTTTAGACGAACGCCTTCTCTGGCTATATGTTAGATGGTGTTTTTTTAATCAAATTTCTTTATTCTCTATCCATTTCAATAGAATGATTGCAGTAGGCATAATAAAATCTTTTAGATATAAACCAAATGCTGTAGCTTAAACATTGTTTATCAATTTTTTAAAATTGAAATGAAAGCCTTGATTTGAAAGAAGTAATATGATAATTCAATGAAATTTGGAAAATTCTTTTATTTATTTCAGTAATGAAGTAAAAATAAAATAGCAATGTAAGTTGGTTTCTTTTCTTCTGAAACAATTTGTCTGTTACATTGATTTCAGAAAGAATCATGTTTCCTACTTTCAAATTACATTTTTCAAGAATCAATAAATTTCTGAGTATTGCTTAAATTTTCAGTGCGATCTCATAAAGAAACAAGTTACCAGTTCTGAGTGTTAGGTGAAAAATATAATTTGAAATAATGCTATGTAATCTACAGTTCTCTCAAAATAATTTCATTAAATAAGGTTATTAAAGGAATATATTCCTAATGATAAACACTTAAGATATATTTATGGATTGAAGAAAGGACATTTAAGATTGACATTTAATTCAAGATCCATTAGTTATGCAACAAATATCGAGTCATAAATTCATCACTTGTAACATCACATAAATTCATCACTTAAACTTCATCACAGTCGTAAATTCATCACTTAAAAGCAATTGATCCTTGGTTTCTGAATTCACTGCTATAAGGATTCATTCACGTATAATAATTCATTCTTCTCTCATTCTCTCTCTCAGTGTGTGTGTGTGTGTGTGTGTGACAGAGAGAGAGAGAGAGAGAGTAGGATGAAAGGAACGGAACGATTCTAAATTAGTATTAAAAAAGGTAACATTATAAAAATTATTCCATTATTGAAGAAATAAATTACTGTGACATATTGGAAAATTGCACACATAGCTAAGCGAAATGCGACTGAAACAATATAGGTTAAAACGTTTCTATTTTATAGGAAGGAAAAACGTTTTTTTTTGTCATATACATAAAAATTATTCGCTTAGCTAATAATTCTTATATATATATAATAAAAAATAACTCAAACAAGATAGCTCAGATGTCTTTTTTTTTGAGGATTTTATAAGAAACGTGTTAAGAGGAATTATTACTAATCTGCAATTGCTAAAATTAAATAATAAAAAATGGCTATATATCGAGAAATGTTGATTTTTTTTTGTACTATATATTGCGTTTATGAAGCTCTGTTATAGTCCAGTTTCAGTCATGCACTTCATATGAAGTACAACTCTTCCAAATCACTTAGTGACTTTGGTTGAACGACTAGTTAACATATTTTTCTTATCACTTCAAATATATATGTTAAACTTTCCATACTTCTTTTCTCAAAGTCATTATGATTAACTTAAATAACTATATTTAAAATTTAAATATATATATATTTAACTCTGTTAGCAAATTTTATATATTGTAATATCCTGTTGATATTTTAAGCTTCTTACGAGTTTAATATTAATAAAAAATTAAATTAATTTAATTACTTAATTAAAAAATGAAGGTTTAAATTGTCTGAGGCAAAATTCATATCATTTTAAAAAAAGCTTTAACTTTCAATAATGTTTTCGTTTTTTTCTATGTTTGTTTTTATAATTATTGCTGTATGATTATTACATAAGATGCAACATTACTTAAGATGCAACATCAACACCGAAAATTAAAAGTAACTAATAATAAAATAAGTCCCATATGAAAGAATCAACTAAATTCCTCAGATAAATGTAGAAGAATCATTAAAGGAAATGTGATCCAAGAGAATGGAAAAACCCGTTATTGGTGGAATTAACAACCTTACTACGCAGGTGCCATCTTATCATTGTTTGAAATTTCACGGTCACACGAGAGTGTCTCGTGTGACCGCAAAGTCACACACACGACCATCATATTCACCATCTCTTCCACTTCGTCCCGATTTGCAAATAAAGTTACGATTTATGCCATGATGGAATATCCTTTCTTTGTTAAAATACATTGCAGCGTTTTCTTTTTTCTTTCTGCTTTTTTCTCATTTTCATCATCAATCAAACATGGTAAGAAGGCAGCCAAAGACAATGGCACGCTGTGGCAAAATTTATTAGAGTGCCCAAACTTGCAATAAAGCAATTGTTACTTCTTTAAACTTCATCTGAAATTGTGTGCGAAATCATGCTTAGAATCACCTACCTCCTCCTACAAACCATTTAAGTATTACTCGATAAGTAACACTGTTTTAAGAATTACGCCGTAAAAAAACCTTTTGTTTCAGAGACAAAAGCTCACCACGAAGATCGTGAAACTTTCTTATTCTTCCATATTAAATACATGAATTTGACGTAAATAACACGTGGTGTGAGCTCAAAGTATTTTTAAATAAATAGAAGGCTTCCCCAAGAAAATTTCGGTTTCTTTTCAAGCAACTATAGCAGCCATGATGTACTTTGCAGCTCTGTTAGTCTTCGGAAGTGTTGTGGAATTCTCCCCAGTTGGTAAGAATTTATTGTTCTGATCGTATTTTTGGCATATTGGATACCATCATGAATTTTATTTGAATCAAATGCTTAAATCGCATGAGGCTTTTCCAATTCGTCAAAGTAGAATCTTTAGAAAAAGAAGAAACATCAATATGGCTTAAATGACATACATAACACACTCATTTTATGGATTCTCACGATTTATCATTTATTGTGAAGAATATCTTCCAAAAACTTAAATGGTTAGATTTATTACATGTTTCATCAACATGCCTAAAAGAAAGCTGAATTTTTAATTCGAGGTCCTATTAGAAGACTGTTTACCTGAATCAACTTGTATTTACTCGACAGTTTATAGGATTGTAGATGTTTATAATGCTTAAAATAATTAAGTTATCATTTTATATACATACAACCATTTTTTGGATGCCTTGACAATAAATCATTGCAATGGTTATAACAGATATAGGGTCAAAACAGATGGCAAGAATGTTTACATGAATCAACATATATAATTGTGAATGTTTATAGTGATTAAGGTAATTTAAGAAACATTCATACATATATAACAATTCTTTGGATGTCTTGACTCTTAGTTGCAGCAATTATTGAAATAGATATTGGGTCAAAACCGAAAGTAAGAGTATTTACATGAATCTATTTGTATTGTTCGACAGTTTGTTGGATTTTATATATTTATAGAACAAACTACGAATAGTATTTAGTTTATATTGCAAAGTTTATTGTACAAAGCACGAATTATAGAAAGGTACAGTAATATTTCATACATTTACAATGATTCGTTGGATAACTTGACAATTAATTGCAGCAATGGTTGAAACAGACATAGTAGGATTGAAGAAGATGCAGGACTGTCCACACAAATCAATTTGTGTTGTTTGATAATTTGTAGATTTGTAGATGTTTATAGTGTTTAAAGTAATTTAATTAACATTTTATATATACACACAATAATAATTTAGATGTTTTGATGATTAATTGCAACAATGGTTGAAACAAATTTAGGGTCAAAGCAGATGGCTGGACTATTTACATGAATCAACTTGTGGTGTTTGGAACAGTTTAGGACATTCATGTATACATTCACATTAGCATTCATACTAGCATTTCATATATGCACAAAAATACCTTCGATGTCTTGACAATTATTTGAAGTATTGGTTGAAATGTATATAGGATCAAAACAGGTGGCAGGAGTACTTGCATTAATAAATTTGTAACGTTCGACAACTTGCAGTGCTGTATAGGTTTATAGTTCTTAAAACAAATTAATAAACACATCTTTTCATACATATTCAACAATTCTTCAGATACCTTAACAATTATTTGCAGCAACAGTTGAAATAGTAGAATCAAAGCAGATGCGGTTATCTTTAAGCTCGACCATAGAAAGTGATTGAGGTTGGAGTTATTTATTTATTTATTTTTGAATGAATAGTTCCGCCATATTGCTCTAATGATCTCATTATATTTTTTTTGCTCTCTCTACGTCTTTATGAAAAGACTATGTGAAGTACTTTCTGTATATGATACCGTCATAGATTGGTCAGGTCCTTATGAGTCTTACATTCTGTGCAATAAAATATAGTTAGGGCTGCATTATCATAAATTTAAAAATGTTTAACGAAAATCTTCATGCTAATTTAATTCATAATATGCCACCGCATATGTTATGGATGATTTTCTATAAATCTAAGAGGCAATCAAATATCTAATTGAGGACAGTTTATGCATAAAGTTGATGACATAGAACTATACAACGATCGAATTGAAGGATAAAACAACATCCAACATCGTTTTGAGAAATATTTAAATCCTTTTGAAAATCAAAGAGTATTAACCCTCCGAGGAAATAAAAAAGTAAAACCATCCTCATGATTTTAATTTCAAATCAGTGGTTGAAATGTGCAAATTAAATAAAAAGAGCATCTAATATAACAGATTTAAGTATCAGATTAAAAGATAACGGTGTCTAGGAAAAGAAATACATTCAGATTAGTTTCGATTAATAGTAATTGAAGACTAATTAACTTTCACGAAATATACAAAAAATTCTGCAAATCTGTATAGACCATTACAAGAGACATCTCATCGAATCTTTATTTATTTCAGAACTCTTTGCTTCCCACATTGCTGTATCTTGCATGGAAGCGTTAGATAATCAGATAAAATTTAGTATGGTGTAATTTAAACACATTTTGTTATTTTTAAAACTGATGTTCTATAATGGCTTCTATATTATTCAGAAACAAAATTGCTGAAACTTTGCTATTTGAGATGCCCTTTTGACTCGACGCATTGTGGTTAAAGTGAACAGAATTTGATTACCGCTCTATAAATTGGAAATAAGGTTGTAATTTTAAATTTAACTTTTGTTAAAGAGACATATTATCGTAATTTTACACCATTGTTATACCACGTGTCAACGAAATTGTTAAATGAATTGTTCTCGTGTTTATGAATTGTGTTGCTATTAAGTATACCAAATTTTCTATTAGGTACATAAGTTAATTGTTTTGCTATATTTCTTCTTAAATTTTCATTTACCTGCAATTGATGACAGTGGCAAGCTAATCTATTAACATAGTTTCCAAAATTGTCTACTATAAATAAATATTAAAAGAAAGTTTATATTAAAGAAAGTTTATTACATCTAGGATAAAATTAATTATCTTAATAAATGAAAGGATGAAATGAAGGGAAGCGTGAAACAGAGATTCAGTTCTAAAAGCCCTCACAGGCTGCGGCTAGTTCACTTATTGAAAATGAAATTATTCGTAATGACAGCATTACTCAACCTACAAGGAAAACGAGAAACCTAATTCGGATTCTGGCAGATTCTAGTCCGGTTACACAGAGTGGGGAAGTACAGGGGGATTCAAAAGAATTGAAAGAGCAATTCATAGTCAGGTACACGTCTTTTTTTATAACAAAACAAGGATTGGGAACCCAAAGTCAGTCGCTGCTAGATGATTTTTTACAGTAGTTATAATCTTTAATTTAATATTTAATAATTATAAAATTTTAAATATATATATATATTTGTCATAATTATAAAATCTTCATATATTTTTGTATCTGTATGTGATCTGACTTTAAAATATATCCTAAATATCTAAATAATCCTACAAAATTGATTCATTTTTTATGATTTTCTATTAACCTTTATTCAACAGGTGCTCAGGACACTCAATGCGCAGGCTACTGCAATACGGAGAAATGTGTTTGGGTCCCAGGCACCCCTTGTGCGACTTGCGAATGCCCAAACGAAAGTAAATATCATTTTATCTTGTTTGAATGTCATTATGTTTTAAAAAGCTAATTCATACTTTTCTGACAACGTTCGAAGGAAAATATCTGAAAAATTGAACTTCTTCAACACTATTTAAAATTATGGTTTTTAGATGAATAATCAATTATAATACAAAATGCTACAAATGCAACAAAATTTTTTGAAAATATATTTTGAGAAATAGGAAAATTTGTAGTAAATTTTAATTAAATGTAACTAAAATGGTTTACTCACTATACAAAATTGTAATGCAGCAATTCTATTTTTCTTTGTACACAAGTTATAGAACGAACGAAATGATGACGAACGAAATGAACCCAAATCTAAGAAAAATGTTGAGGTGCAAAGAAGTGATAATATACGTATATACGCATTTATACGCATTTTTTCCATAAATTCACAACATTTTTTCTAAAAACACCTATAAATGAAAAGCAGTTCACCAACAATAAAACTTTTGGTCCATTTCATTGCCCATATTATTTCAAACACAATTTTTATGTAATTACTTCCATAAGTTTTTGAGATATTATGTTAACGGTGGAAAATTTTTGTGAAAATTAAAGTTTTGAGAAAGCTGTAGTGAAAGACAAATTTTAGCTGAAAAATAGGTGACTCTGGATGATAGATCAGGACTTCCTTTTTTTGGAAAAGATGAACCGTTTCGGAAAGAGGAAAGTCTGAACTACAAGAAATAGCATTAAAAAAACACATTCGTCAATGTGATCGATAACCAGTGTTTTTAATGTTGCCGGATACCTTAATTACTATTAATAATAAATTATAATGTTTGTACATTTCTTTTATGGTTTTAAAAGATTTAAGGTTTGACATAAAGATACAAATGCAGTACGAGTATACATTTAAGGTTGAATACGCGCACCTCGATCTAATAAATTAATAAAAACCTTGCCAGGAAAATTTTGGCGTTTTATCAAGAAAACTTGGAAAAACATTTCGGTACACAACTTTAAATTATAACAACAATTTTTTCAAAGATGCCAATCAAGATGTTACGTAAGGGTTTTCAAAATTTTGACAACATTTAAAGTAATTTATTTTTGACTAATTTAAAACAGTATTTTTATAATAATTAAATATCCTTTAAATCGATTTTTTTGGAAAGTTGAAAGCTAAGAAAGGTTATTTTCTTTTCAATTAACAAGAGAGTGAAATTTAGTATAACGTGAAAATTAGCATATCGTCAGAAGATAGATAACACGGATAGTTTTATTTATAATTGCAAGGCATTTAACTCAATTAGAAAAATTCCTATACATTATTAACATAGTAGGTTAAGGCTATTTAAAATAATGCGATTTTGATGCGTATTAAAATATGATACTTAAAAATGATTTGTTGAGGTAATCACGATCATTGAGTTTATAAATATGAGATTTAAGAGAATTTGGAGCAACCGATATTCAAGCTGCACATAATGGTTGTCAAAGGTGGTTTAGTCCCTGATTTCATGAATTTTGGTCAATTCGGAGAATCTGTAATAGAAATTCGTTTCATTCAAAATTTGGCATTGAAAATAACAATAAGGCTTAACAATGAACGTATCAAGAAAAAAATATCACAATTTTTTTAAAAAAAATGAGAAATGGCTATAAATATTTATTTGGAACATTTAAAATTTTTATTAAATAATATGTTATTTATTTATCAATAACTAATAAATAAATATAATATATTTCAGCCCCTTGAAATTCGATTGATTTCAAATTAGCACTATACAAGCAGGCAATTTATTTTTTTAGTTTTAAGATAAAAGATTAGTATAGATTCTTATATTTTTCTTTTCATAAAAAAAACTTTTTAATACATAGAAATTTTCATAAAAAGCATCAACGTTTAATAAATTCTGCAGTTCGTCGTTGCCAGTTTGCTTTAAGAAAGTTCATGACAAGCAGAACTCGTCCAGTTTGTTAAAGGGTTTGATAAATAAGTAATTTTTTTTAATTAATTTTTACTTTTATAAATATGTCATTTGTTATACCTAAAAATCTTATGCCATATGAAACCCGTATTGATAAAATTTCAAATAAACAATTTAATCAATAAAATTTGTTCAAAGTTATTTGAAAATCATCGGAAAAGTTTTATTGCTCTTTTGATTTTATACTTTCTACAGCAGTAAAATCCATGACTGAATAAGGGGTCTTAAAAATTATTTGTTTACAACCATTAAAGGAGGATTTATTTTGCCAAGGAAAACAATTTAAAAATAAAAATAATTTTTAATAACTATTTTGAAATTGCTCGATTGAAATCCACCTTTAGAGGGTATTTTAACATTGAATTAATAGAAATTTCAATTGATCAGAGAAGAAATTTTAATTACAAACTTTTGAATATGCATTTCAAATACGTCAATTTTTACATTTTTTTGAATAAATGATGAACATCACTTGTTCTGAAAGAATTCTTGAAGTTTCTATATATTTTTCAATTTTTAGAGGTTTTCGTAAGATTATATTTTAAATATTTTGTTATTAGTGGATAATATTATCTATTAAATATGAACACATTATTATTATTAATAATAATTGTCTATTAATCATTGCTTCCCATTAAATTATCACATTTCAAGATATTCAATTAAGACAGTGATTCTCAACCTGTGGGGCGCGCCCCCCTAGGGGGGCGTGAGAACTCTAGTGGGGGGGCGCGAGCATATCCAAGAGAAAATGTTATTTAAAAAAATTGATAGACTGAAAGGAAAGAACAAACACACATACAAAAAACAAAATACATTTCGACATATTTAATAATTAACTTATTAAATTAAAACAACTCACTAAATTAAAAACAAATTTAATAATTATTATTGACTTCCTTGAGCCTGTCTTGCAGAGCAAAGTTTTTCAAAGGAGGGTTTAATATTAGAAATACACTCTCAGTTCTTTTTCTATATTTAGTTGAGATCTATATTTTGTCTTCAAAGAAGCAACCACATAAAATCCAGTTTCACAAAGGTAAGATGTTGAAAATGGCAGTAGAATGCGAAATGCTTTTGTTTTTAGTGCAGAAAACTCATCATACACTCCTGCCTAAAATTCAAAGAGTGATTTATCACTAAATTGTCTTTTGGTTTCCCCGCTTGCAGTGAAGTCTATGAAGGTTTCTTCCTCATCAACTGAGAGTCCTTCGGGAGCATTTTGAAATGTATCCCTCACCCGCTTGTAACTTGGTATCAGTTTGTCGTCAGCAAGAAAGTTCTTTTTCAAATTCTTTGCTAGCATTGCTAAATGATTTTCAATGGTTACAAAAACAACTTTTACATGTTGTTCTTCAGCCTTGTAAGTTTTAATGCAATCATTCAAATTTACAAACATTGTTAAGTTTTATTGCTTTAAATTTCTGATCCACAATTCCAATTTCCTACAAAAAGCATTAACTTTATTACTCGTATCCAATATATGTGTATTTGCTCCTTGCAGTTGAAAATTCAAGTTATTTAATTTCTCGAATATGTCAACCATGTAGCTCAATTTCATTATAAATAAACTATCGCGGAAATTCTCAGCTTTCGGTCTGTTTTCCTCTTCTAAGAAAATGGCGATTTCTTCTGTTAATTCATTAACACGTTACAAAAATTTCCCCCGTGATAACCATCTTGAATCGCAATAAAATACAATAGTAACGCTGAATGTACTGCACATATGTCTTTACAAAGTTCGGAAAAGATTCTTGATTTCAGAGGTCTCATTTTTATATAATTTACTACGGTTACAACCGTAGTTAATACAATATTCAAACCAGGACTCATTTCTTTGGAAGCCAAAGCTTCTCTGTGGATCATGCAATGTGTCCAGAGGCACTCTGGTGATTTTTGTTTCACAAGTGCTTGAATACTTTGGAATCTTCCGGACATAGAACGAGCACCATCGGTGCATATTCCGACGCAATTTTTCCATTTTATGTTTGCCTCGTTCATAAAATCATTTGAGATAGCAAATAATGCGAATGCGGTTGCTTTGAATTCTATTGGTTCGCTGAAAAGTAATTCTTCTACTACTCACAAATCATCCCAAAATCTAACATAGGCAATGAAATGAGGATCTTTATTACTATCTGTTGTCTCATCGAGTTGTATTGAAAAAAAAATTGTCACTTAACTTCGACTAAAGCTGACACTACACCAGGGATGGGCAAACTCCGGCCCGCCGGAAGGCTCTATCCGGCCAGCAGATAGAATTTTAATTTGCCGGTCAGAGGCAAATTAAAAGAAATATTCATATATTATATATCCATCTCCTTTTCTACTCTGTTTAATTATATATTTTCTTCCTTTTTTTTCAAAGAGCTGGTAATCTGTTTACACTCTCTATTTTTGTTCTACAAAACATAAATCGAAGGAAATAGCAAACACAGGCAGTTTTCAATCGGTAAAGTGTTAAAAGCGGAAGTTATTTGTTAGTTATAGCTGTAGATTTGCGCCAACAAGCGTTATCTTTTTTTGTGGAGCAGACATATGGGAATTCAATATAAGTGAATTAGACCTCACATGTGGCAGACTGAGCATTTTAAGCTCCATCTAGCGGCTTTTTCTTTTGGCGCGAGTTCTAATATTATTGATTGCGTGTTGAAAGATTGTGGACATATAGCGTCATTGTGAATAGTGGTGAAATTATTAAAAGTATAGCGTAGCTAGTGCTTGTTTGTGTTATTCGTAAAATATTTCAACCCCAAAATGGCTACTAAAAAACGTAAAGTTGATTCAGAGTGCCGCGCTCTTAATGATGAATGGACATGGAAATATTTTTTTCAGTTGTAAAAGATAAACCAGTGTGTCGTATCTGCAATGAAGCTGTAGCAGTCTTCAAAGAATACAACATTTCCCGTCATTTTACATCCAAGCATAAGAATTCCAATTACGAAGCAATTTCCGAATATGAAAAAAAAAAAAAACAAAATGCAGAAAGTATTTGTAAAAAATTATCAGGCCGGCAAAATTTTTTCAAGAAGGTAAACGGTATTCAAGAAGCAGCTACAGATGCAAGTTACATTGTAGCATACAATATTGCTAACAATAATAAAGCTCTCAATGATGGGGAGTTCGTTAAACAATGCATGCGCCAAGTTTGTGATGTTTTATGTCCAGACAAGAAAAATAATTTTGTGACTGTAAGCTTATCTCGAAAAACGGTGACTTCTAGAATGGAAGCCATCGATAAAAATTTTGCATCACAATTAGAGTCAAAGATTGGCCAGTTTAAATTTTGTTCCATAGCTATGGATGAAAGTACTGATATAAATGATACTGCTCAATTAGTATTATTTATAAGAGGTGTTGATTAGAAATTATTGAGGAACTGGTGTACATGCGTAATTTAAAGGGAACTACAACGGGATATGATATTTTTCGTGAATTTCAGGAAGGGATTTTAACTTTGAAGGTGCCTATAACAAATATATGTAATATTACGACCAATGGAGCACCAAATATGACAGGAAAAAAAACCTGAATTTCTTGGACACTTTAATCAAAACTATCCTGGGAACAATGTTGTTTTTCTACATTGTGTTATACATCAAGATGCGCTGTGTAAATCTGCATTGAATATGAAACCCGTACTTGATACAGTCGTGAAGCTTGTAAATACTATTCGATCTCGTGGGCTCACTCACAGGCAATTTCGAGATTTTCTTCAGTCAGTGCAATCTGAATACTCTGATGTACTGTATTACACGAAAGTAATGTGGCTTAGTGCAGGATGTGTTTTCGAGTGAGTTTGGCAGCTGAAAGACGACATTATATCGTTCTTTCATGAGAAACAGTGTTCAGCGGAGTGCCAAATGTTAGATGATACAAAATGGCTTTCAGACTTTGCCTTTTTCACAGATCTTCTTTCTCATATGAACAACTTGAATGTCAAGATGCAAGGGAAAAATCAATTTATCGACGATATTTGGTCACATCTCAAAGCTTTTAAACTAAAGCTTAATATGTTTGCTGGGCAGCTAGGTAAGAACGACTTATCTCATTTCCCGAGGTTAAATTCAATACCCTCAGTAAATGAAGAGAAACTTAAGAATTATGAAGATAGCTTGAAAAAACTGCATTTTGAGTTCGAATGCAGATTTCAAGATTTCAGTGTCATTCAAGCAGAATTGGATATTTTTACCATGCCATTCAACGCAAATTGTGAAGCAGTGAGGTCAGATTTGCAGCTTGAATTAATGGAGTCGCAATCTAACAATCATCTCAAGCAATTGTTTCTAAATATGCCAAAGTTAGAGTTTTACAAATCATTATTGAAAGTACGTTTCCCAAATTTAATATCTCATGCCCAGGAAATCAGTGCTATGTTTGCTTCATCTTATATATGTGAACAAGTGTTTTCAACTATGAACCTTAGAAAGAATTATTTCAGAACTAGACTGACTGATGAGATTTAGCCTCGTTCCTTAGAATCAGTACATCTCACTTCGAACCTCAATATAAGGAACTTTTAAAAATGAAATCGCAATTTCATTCATCTCATAAATATATTAAATTGTAATAATTGTATGCTGTTTTTAAAATTTTAGAAAAATTCATCTTGGCCCGCCAAATTTTATTTTTTCAATTTTTGGCCCGCGATCGAAAAAGTTTGCCCATCCCTGCTCTACACCTTCAGCTATATCAGCAATTCGATAGACAACAGTATCATTTGAAAGAGGTATTGACTGCAATTGTTTTGCAAAATTATCTGCAAACATAATTTCTACAATCTCAATTGCGGCTGGCAAAATAAGCTCTTCACCAATGGTGTGAGACGTTTTACATCTGGCTATTTAATATGAAACTTTGTAAGAGGCAATTAAAGCTTTTTCATTCACAGACAAGAAATTTTTAAACAATGATTTTTGCTTTTCATATGATTTTAGTTTTAATTCGAAGAATTCTCTGGGTTTGTTTACGTACTCACTATGAAGCGTTTCCAAATGTCGTTTAAGTTTATTATGTTTCATGTTGTCTACCGCCAACATTTTTGAGCAAATGATACACAGTGGCCTTTCTTCTTCATTTACTTCAGTACTTGTGAACCTAAAATTTAAGTATTCTTGAGAATATTTTCTTGATTTTATTTTCGGAATCACGCTCGTCTGTGTACTTGTTGATGCTTCTCTATCGTCTAATACTCGCTTACGCCAGCTTAAAAATTTATCCATGATTCTGCATAAGTCTGCTGCCGTGAATATTTAATACGGTGAATTGAAATTACACGAAAATATATATAACATACACATTCAGAATAGATTCAATAGCGATAGAAGGATCGACTCGAATGAGATTGTCTGGAATTGAAATTGGCGTCATAGAACTTTCTCCTTCTTCCTATGAGAAAACATTTGTTCACATCTGCGCTCGCTTCTAACTTAACCTTTAAGCTGAATAGACAAATTCCAGACAAACCGAAATCTCGCGAAATCGTGAGAATGCCCGACATGGCGCAATAAAAGAGCACTAAAAAGGCATAGGATTCTTGTTTTTTCAATGCTGAGGATCGGTGTTGCAAAATGTCAATAAACTTCCGTATTCTTGGTAATTTGTAAAGTTTGAAATTAAGGTTGTAGTGTAAATTTAGCGCCAAAATACTCAAAATACATTATTATTGTATTCATTTTATTGTATGCGGTGGGGAAGGGGGGCGCGATGAAAATTATGATTGAAAATTGGGTCGTGAATACTAAAAGGTTGAGAAACACTGAATTAAGATTATTATTATTATTATTTTGCCTACATAAGTTTGATGGTCATCAAACTCCCACAATAAATATTAGATTTTTTCATTTTATGTTTGAGTATTTTATTTAATTTTTAAATTTTGTAAATTTAAATATTAAATATCTTTAAGACTTTTACGTTCATATCTTTATAAATTGATTTACTTAAAGAATTGAAAGATAACTCTGAATTTATGCCAGAAGTTCAAGTACATCGCACAGATTTTAAGTCTCTTTACTTTTTAGACTTACTTGAATTTGAAAAGGATATATTTAGAATTAATTTTGCTTATCTGTTGTTCACTTTATCTGTGAACATGATAGTTCAAAACTACGTTGAGAAAAGCGGGGAAATTCCATTTATAATATGAGCACAAAATCTGTACAATCGAAATCTGTTGATTTCGTGAAAATTTTGAACGAAACTTGAAGGAAACACAACTTTCAGTGACATAGATCTTAATGCAAAAACTTAAATACCTATTTGGATAAAATTTAGTATACTGATTTGTTATCAGATTTGCATATGCGTATCAAATTTTTGACCAAATCTATTAAACTTGGTCTCTACAAGTGAACATGACGACTTTGATAAATGGAATTCGGTAAAAAAAAATCTTGTTGCCAATATTGCATATCCGTAACAAATTTTGAATCTATCTGTGGGAAGAAAAGTGTTTGAAAGGTATATTTGGTTTTCTTCAGTATATTAAGAAGCACAAAATGCGCCATACTATGACATTGTATTCGAAATATACAAGGAGGAGCACTCACACGTGTAGTCTGCTGCTTCCTTTGAGAGTTTGCAGCTTTTTTATTCACTTCTCCGATCCTGCCTTATTCTCAAATGTTATAAAGATGGAATAAAGGAAAAGAGGAAATAAAAATTTTAATTAATCTAAGAATGCAAAAAAAAAAAATGAGGAAATTTGGATTTTCCATAGATTTAAAAGAATGAATTCACTTTCAAAAACAATCGCAACTGTAAACATGGAATACCATTATTGAATTAGTAGATTTGACTTGCAATATTAACTTCCCGTTTTACAGTTAAACTTGTGCTATTTTGTGACAGTCATTTTAGCCATGGACAAATGAGTGTGGCACGTCAACCGACCTTATTCAAACTTCTCCTTGACATTACATGGCATATTTAATGGGCACTACAGAACTATATACGAGGCTTCACAGAATACTGTCTAGAACCTTTATTCTTTCCTTTCTGTATTTGAGCATCGATGATCAAACAAAAGGCTTATAACAATCGTTAAATTAATTGTATTTATTGCGTGTAAATCAATGTGTCTCACAATTATTTTCTGATTATCATAATTATTTATTGCCTTCGTTTCCATAGATTTACCAGATGTAGGAAATAACTGCAGTCCACCTAATTGTCCGGTAGGTTGCCGGATAAACAATGATGCAAGCCCATGCCCTGCTTGCGAATGCCCAACACCAATAGTATTAAGTAAGTATTGTTTTGAGCTCATCATTTCACACAACTTATTTAATCTTTTAAAAGACAATGGATAAATGCATTATTGAAATTTTATAACGATTATGGAGTTAAAGGAAATGAATTTTCATTTACTAGAATATAATAAATTTAAATAAATATAGGAAAATTAAATTAAATTACTTGATTAATAATTATAGGAGATATTTATCAGTATGATTAAAAGAAATAAATATTTGTTATTAACAATATGGAGGATTATATATATTAACAATATATGAATATATATATATATCCAGATGGGTAGAAATTTTTTTTCTGTCATATTAAATTGCCGAAGAGTTGCGTGAAAATTAATAAAAGAAAGAAAATAAAAATAAAAATTTATTAATAATTCAACTTTAACATGAAATTTAACAGGCTTATAAATTAACAAAATTTTATAAGTTTTCATTAATATTTAATGTTTTAAAATTTTCGTCTATTTATATATTGTAATATTAATTATTTATTCAACTTTTTTAGAGTAATTTAGTTTAATAACATTAAAATCTGAAATGATACTAATGCGGAGAGAAGATATTGTTTACTAGAAAAAAAATTTAAAACAAAACAAACAGAAATATGTTTTCTATCATAGCATGGTTACAAAAATTCAGATTACAAAAGTACTGCCTTTAATCTAGACAGTATGCTAAAATCTTTATTGTCTTTAAATTTTACCCAATCACATCTTCATATACAAGATAAATTATTGTATTATTATTTTTACATAATACTGACTTAATTATACTTATCTTTTAAGTACCACATTTTGTTTTCTTTTTAAAGACAGAAGACGTAGGCATGCACAGTGCTCTATGCCAAAATGTTCATCATCTTGTAAAATGACTTACAATCATGGATCTTGCCCGTATTGTGACTGTCAGGGCAGTTCTCCACAAATTCAATGTAGTCCTCCACAATGTGACGGACCTGGCTGTTACATAGATTCTTCTACGAAGCCTTGCCCATCTTGTGTATGTAGCAAGCCATCTACAATCCAATGTGGACCATCGAGATGTGACGATGGTTGTCATATCGATTATAGCACTCAACCATGTCCGTCCTGTGTATGTAGCAATCCTCCTACAATCCAGTGTGGACCAGTAAAATGTGAAGATGGATGTAATATCGATTACAACACCCAGCCATGCCCTTCCTGTGTATGTAGTAACCCTTCTACGATCCAGTGTGGACCAGTAAAATGTGGAGATGGATGTAATGTCGATTACAACACTAAACCATGCCCTTCCTGTCAATGTAATAACGGTAAGTCAATTTTGTGAGAATAAAATTTTGCATTGAATTATTTTAGAATTTTCCAATAGTATTTAGTTGGGTACAGATTTGTTGGGCCATTCAATTTATTTTATTGAATGGAACAATATCATTATTCATCATTTAAGAAATTTATATTTTTAATGTGGAATTTATAAAATTCAATAGTTATGAATGATTAGAAGCGTTGTAGTAGTCATCCTAGATGATATAAAGATTCACGCGAGCGTAAACGCACACACAAAAAAACATTTCTAAATTTGAAAAAGAAAAAAAAAAATTGAAACCTGCAATCGCAAATTTAAATTTATCATGTGCGAACATTATTTTTTTCAGTCCCATGGTATCAATCGGAAAAGAAAGCATCATGTTCTCACCTTCCTCAATCAGGAACATATAGAAAAGCGATGGTTTTTGACCGTCTCCAAATCAATCGAGTAAAAATTTTTCTCGTGGTCAAATCTTTTTTATCTTCCCGTTTCTTTTTTCTGAACGTACCTATTTTTCTTCCCTGTGCTTTTTCGGGTGATAACTTCTTACAATTCTGTCTTTTATTGGCCAGACAAGAAAATCAGGCACATGGCAGGCATTCGAGCCAAATTGTCAAACTTGTGGATGATAATTCTTCAAACATGGCAAGCTTCTTTATCATTTTCTATAAATTCTAAAACCGAAAAATGGAGGCCCCAAAAGCGATACATCGGCACATTTTGAGGCTTCAAAAATTCCAAAGCACAACAACATCAAGTTCTCACAATATAAAACGAAGCGATTCTTTAAAATAAAAAATAACTATTATTTCCCCCTTTTTTTAAAGTGTGGAAATCGATCTGCATGAATAATTGAAATTTAAATGGATTATTGGTGTTAACTGATACAAAAAAAAGCAATTAAGAAGAACATTGGTATTGTGAATTTACGTGACTAATAAAAACAATTACACTCACACACACACGTCTTATTCAATGTTTTGTCGTATAGCGAAATAGGATTAAAAGAAACAGGAAATAATTTCTCGGATGAGGCTGAATTTTATGATATTTGTTATTGTTTTGCAATAGCTTTTGGATGAAAGAAAAAAAAAGTCACGTTATTTTGATGCCACGCGTTTTCTTTATTATGACACGGAAACCACCACAAGTTTATGACGTCTGGCCTATATATAGAAATGACTGTTTATTTGTATATCTTTTGCACGAAACAATAGTTTTTGCCCAATTTTAATAAAATTTGGAATTAGAATTTTTGAAGAAAAAAGGACGATTATTATTTCATATAAATGATTGTTTGCCCATGACTCAAAACAAAAAAAAAACACTTTTTATTTATATCATTCAATTTACGTACAACTTTTCACTTAAGTTGTTTACTTTTTAAAAACTAAAATTGGGGCACCATTTCTAATAATATTTTTATTGGTATAACAAAATTCAATTTTTTTATCGGTAACATTTTAATCAATCATCTCATTTCATTCTAATCAATCAAGGCTAATTGATTAATGAACCTAGTAATGTTAAATCAGTTGAAATAGTGAAATTTTAAAAGTCGCAATTTGGTTTAGTTACAAAAAGGTGCACTGTTTTAAAGATTTAAGTGTGGTAAGAAACTTTAATGTCATTTTTATTACATACAAACGTCAGCTTAAAAAGCTCAATTTCGGTAAGGTTTATAGGTATATTTATTTATTGATAGAAATAAAATAAAATTTATTTACTTTGTCGTTTATAGAATTGTTTTCAATTCGAAAAAAAAAACAACTAAAAATGCCTATATCAAGAGACCTAAAAATTAGCTATTGGACCACGATTTGAGTAGATATTCTATTTGTTCTTTTGACTATTCTAAAGTATATTCTTAAAATTTATACCTTCTAAATTCCTATTTATGTATTCAAATTTTATGCAATATTAGTTGGTACCTTGCGCGTTGTTGCCGCAGAAAAAAATAATATTAAGTATTATTAATCAATAATTTGGCTATGTTTTATCGAAATAGGATGAATGGTACGACAATATTTAAAATACGAATAAACAAAAATTCGTTTTTATAGATCACATTTTTTTTTTAAGAACTGTAGTACTTGGTGTTCTTTCAAAATGGTTATGGAATAAACTATTTATAGTATCTCGCGATTCTTTCAACTTTCGTTCAGAATTCTCAAGTTTAATGTTAGAAAATGCGATTAAAATGTTTCCTTTTAAAATTGATTAAACATAGAAAATATATTTATACCGTAGAATCGTTAATATAATTGAAAAGATAATTTTTGAAAATTAAGATGGTGAAAAATTATTTGTACTACAATATTTTTAGTAACTGTTAAAATCGTTAGAATTTAATTAAAATTTAAAAAACCCAGGTTGGTCTTCCCAAACCTTTTTGCATAATCTGTAATAAAGTTACCTTTGAGAATGAGTTGCATGACATTTGCATACTATAGCTACAAAGTATTAACCTTTAACTTGTATTTAGCATTTCTACAGAATCTATTGTCACCTCGGTGAATTATTTAGAGATTAATCCTTTGTAAATAGATGCAGTTGAGATTCGAATATATATATATATATATATATATATATATATATA
>JAPMOQ010039601.1:1955420-1990662 GCA_026543055.1 Argiope trifasciata
ATATATATATATATATATATATATATATATATATAAATAATTTTAGATAATTGTACTATTTTTATAACCATCCCGTAGGTGTAAACAGTCAGCAGACCAAGCTTCATCGCAATCAGATTAACGGTTTAGGAAGGCATAAGAGACATACAGGCACACATTCATTTTTATTTATATAGATTTTCTTACCTGGAAGATATATCCAAATTCCAATTAAAAATACATCAGATCGGATTAAATGTAATTCGGTCTTCTTTCATGCTATTCTCCCTTTGCATAACTTTATTTTCTTGCAACGGGATCTTCTCCATACATAATATTCACAAACACTTTCGGTGATGTCTAAATAAGCCGGTAACATCCAAGAGACATTAGCGTTCGCTTCAGTCGAATGGATAAGTTCCTGGACTTCAAACCCAAACATCGCAGGTTCGATCCTTGGCAGAATTCTACGAACACATTGGCTCAATTTCGGCCAACATCACCGCCACATTTATGACTTCGGACTATGAACGTTTAAACATTTATCGTGGCGCCACCTACCCACAGCACACATAACTAACACTAAGTCGCCAGACTCACTTGACGCAGTAGCAACGCTTGGCGTTACCGAAACAGTCTCTCCGCTTGGCATAAAAAATTTTTAACTTTATAAAACGCTACAGATGACAGTAAATGATTATATTATAGATATTATCGCAGAATATAAAAGAATGCGATATGTTGCTATTATTTGCGGCATTTTACAAGCCCACTGATAAAAAATTATCAGCTATTTAAACAGAAATGAGCGGCTCTTGTTCGTTCAGTAGCTCCAACTAGTACCAAGAGTATGACTTAATTACGCCATGCTTCACATTCGCTTGCACAACGCCTTTTTATAGTGGGGCGCATTCATACTACTCCCAGATAGAACACAGAAGTACAACCATGCCCGAACCGGGATGCCCAGATCACGGGGAAGACACGCTGCCTCAAAGCCTGGAAGCCGGCTGAATAGCTTTTAAGAGTATAACCAGCCTTTGGGATCTGTTTCCTTGCTATTTCCGTTTTCTATGCACTATCCCAACACTTTTTGACACTTAATTTTTTTAGGAATTTACAAGACAATAATTCCTTTACAAAAACAAATTGGGTTGGGAAATGTCTGACCTACTTTAAAAATTTGGGGGGGGGGGGGTTGAAATTGTTTGACGATTAATTTCTCACTGTATAGAATAATGCTTTTATTCGGTCCTCCTGCAACTTTCTTTAACATTTCTGCATATTTAAAATAATGTCTTAAAGTGTGAATTATTTCACTGAATAGATAACTATCGAGCTGAAAAGATCATGGTTACCCTTGTTTAACTAATGATCTAGACCATAGGTTCCCAACGTGGATGATAATGCTCCCTTGTGGGAGTTTGAAGTTTTCAGGGGGGTGGTAAAAGAGCCGGAGAAAATGAGGGGGCGTTGATATGACACGGAGGGGAATTAGAAGATTAACCAAATATAGTCTACAATGACTGCAAGCAACAATTCCAGGACATTTTAAACATGGACACACCAGACTGTGTTTTGGATCCTTTTCCCAATTTGAACACAGCAGGATCACCTCAGTTAGATGAAGAACAAACAGAATTGACCACAAATGATTAACTAAACATTAAATTCAAGAATGGCTATCAAGAATTTTGGCTGCAGAAGTCGATTTCGGCACTGTATTCAGGATTATGGCTGATTGTTAACGATTTCCAATAGCATTCCCTTCATATTTAGTAGAATGTTGATTTAGTGTTGTAGAAACATTAGTAACATAAAAGGGAAATCGGCTCCATGTTACTGAACGCGGCGAGTTATGATTGTTTTTAAGTGAAATCGAGTCTGATATTAACAAGTTCCTTAAAATGCATCAATTCAGCCTTCTCATTAGTTAAGTAAGAAATTCAATGTCTTTAAATTTTAATAAAAATACTTTTAATATAATTAAGTATGCGTTTTGATGGATCTCTGAAGTTGTCAGTTTATTTATTTAGGATTTTTTATTTATTAGGATGAATTAATTCGTATCATCAAAATTTATAACAGGCAAGCTAAAACTTTTTTAAATAAAGGATAAATTCAGTAGCGTTTCAGTTCCAACAGTATTCTATCTATTAGAATTTTTTTAAATTCCTGTTTTCACCATGCAATATATGTATGATGTTATTTCTCTGTAGTGGGAGGGGGGGGGGCTGTGCTGAAATATTCACTAGTAAAGGGTGCGCCAGTTAAAAAAAAGTTGGGAATCTTTGATCTAGACGAGTAGACTGTAATTGATAATATACCTGCAATTTGTGAATAGTAAACTGTTTCATACACTTTGAGGATCGATCCTATATTTTTTCAAAGTTTATTT
Source organism: Argiope trifasciata (assembly GCA_026543055.1). Lineage (NCBI taxonomy): Eukaryota > Metazoa > Arthropoda > Arachnida > Araneae > Araneidae > Argiope > Argiope trifasciata. The sequence goes on from JAPMOQ010039601.1 coordinate 1,957,798, forward strand.
TATTTTACTTTTAATTACTTAATGTTGATGTCATGATTTTTTTATAGCATCACCCCCTCAAGGTTCTGGTTCAATGGCATCAGCAAGCGCAAACTCGAATCGTGGATATTACGGCCGATGAGACGAGTAACAGAAGACAAGAGCTGCAAAACTAAGAGAATATTTTGATGTAAATTTCTTGCAATAAATTTTTGACGGCTTCTGTGACTAATAACTGATATACTTTATAGAAACAGAAACAAACAAATGAATCGAAAGACAACTTTTAATATTCCGACTTTTTTCAATACACTAAAATATAGAATTATTGCAATTTAATTTTTTTTAAATCTTCATCAATAATTATTTTTTTTCTCGTATAGTACAAAGAGAATGTATTGTAATTCGAGATTGAGCCGAACTTCTGCGTTTCATACTCCTTGAGTTCGCAAAATATATTTCTGTAATTATGTCTGGTCGTTTGTGAACACGATAAATCAAGAACGCTTTGAGCCAAACGAATGAAATATAAATGAACTTAACTCCACATTTATAGATTTATATGAAATTTTAAAATAAAAACCATTCATAGATGTCTATCCATTCAGCTGTCCGAGTACATGCGAACAAAATAATTACAAAATATAAAAAATAGATAAATAAATTTTCATCCACAGATTTAAATTGTAATTCGATATAAAATTTGAAGCCAAAGCAGTCAAAGAATTGTCCGTCTGTTGATCTGTCTTTTTACATGTTTGCTGTTGTTTCTAATGACCCTTACCATGAACTAGCTCGATGACAAAGTCAGCAATTTTAAGCCTCTTGCTTTTTAGTAACGCCAACTAAGGGCCAAAAATATGTCTTAGCTACTCCACATTCGCTTGCACAACCCCTTTTTTACAGGGGCGGGGCCCATTCACACTTCTCACAGATAAAACAGATGAATTACAACCCTTCCTGAACCGAGACAACAACCCAGGACACCCAGATCACGGGGAAGACGCCATATTCCAGGGGGTCGGCTTACATACATATAAACATGATAAATAAAAATAAGTGTGTTAATTTAAACAAATGAATTTTAATGAAGGATTTTATATCTGCAATTGTAGTTCTATGTCTACTTTTAGTTTCAATCGTTCGTCAAAGAAAGGACCAAAGATGTATATTGCTTTTTCTGATTCTTATGTATTAACTGGATGTCAATCATTAATAGCGATCAGTGATCTACGTCAAAGCGTCAGTGATTCTAGCGGGCGATAAAGAATGCAGATTATATCCAGCGGCATATTAATGCTATTAAAGTTCACAATTTAATGCAGAGGGCAAGACGATAATACTTTTATTAAAATGCGTGTGAGAAATTTTTAAAAAAAAGGTCATGTTGGTTATATATATATAAAGGATGATAGCCTATAAAGTATACCATTTAAAAAAATCATGAATAAATCAAAATTTTCGAAGGAAAAGATAAAATTTGCAGCCATAAAAATCGAGGGTTAAAGTTTTATATATAGAAAAATAAGTCCAAAAATGTGTGCATTTTTGATAAAAATAATAAAAATAAATATATACTGTTGAATATTGCATCATTAAACCGGACATCATAGTTCTTAAATTATATCAAAATAACGAACAAATCTAGCCTAAATAAGCTAAGCCTAAGTTATAACAAAATAAACTTAGCTAAATCTTATCTTATTGCTTCAATAAATGCAGTCCAGATGTGACACGCATATATTTTCGTCTTGCTTTCTCAACAATTATTTTCGTTGATTAATGAACCAGTGAAACTCCAGTTTCTACAGCAACGTGAGTTGATGTGAAATAAATTTGTGCTTCTATGCGTTTGCCAAAGAATTAATAATTAAAAAGTTATTGTAATAATTAAAAATAAAGATGAAAATTCGCTTAACCGACTCTTCTTCCAATTCATCTGTCGAATCTTGGGGTATCCAAATGATGTGGGAGTTTCATCTTTGCAGATGACGTCAGAAAATTGATTTGAGAATTCTATATTTCCTTTAAGATTTATTAAATCGTATTTCATTTTTGCATAATTCGCTTAATTCCTCAGACTATCAGTCTATTTGCTAAATTTTAATGCATATCTTCTTGTTTCCACATGCTGTGAGCAGGTTTTAATATTTTGGACACTATGATAGAAAAATCAAAACATAACAATTCCTCCTTCACAATGCTAAAATATTCTAAACTGCCAAATTACCTCGAAATTATTCTATATTACCTTAGTTATATAACTTCCCCCCCAAACTCCTACTGTTAATTAAATTGTTCCAAATTTTTAACCGTATATGGCACGATTTCAGACTCTGAAGTTTATATGATGTAAGCGTTGCTACATGCGTTGTAAATTAATTTATGCAATCCGGGTGGTAAATTGTGGTGGCCTTGTGGTGGTAAGTTTATAAACCAGATAACAACCACGGGACAAGAGTATACACTTTTGTCTAGCGGTCTTATTACTCGACTAGGAGACCAAACGTTACGAGTTGGAGCTCCAAAGAAAGCACATTGATCACTCTGGTTCTCAATAAACAAAAGCAGCCTTCGTGAAGCTGTCGTGGTGCCCTCTACCGGCAACAAAATTCGCCATAACGCTTGTTCACCCGCCATAAAAGCTTGGTGCGATAAAAATAATCATCGCCCGCCATAAAAGCTTGGCGCGATAAAATCGTTCGTCGCTGGCCAAAAACACTTGCTCGATAACACCGTCTCACCTCCGATATTTTTTTTAAAGAAGAGGAATATCCAGATATTCCGAAAAACCAATTTTATTTAAAAACTGTTTTCATACATGACAAATTTGCTTAAAAAAAAACTGATTTTTAGAAATCGGTGTGAAAAACCATCAAACCCCAATCACCCGAGATCAAAAAACGTTTTAGAGTTGTATCTTTTTATTTGGTCATATTTCAGTCTATGAATAGATAAAAAGACACAACGCAATGATTAAAAAGCGTTTAAGCCAGACGAATGAAATTGGATATGGTCTTAGCATAAATTTGTAGATTTTCGTCAGTTTTTGAACGAAATCCATTTGGAGGAAGAATATGTCTACATGTCCAAATATAAGTTTACACAATAACTACTAAAAGAAAAGAGCAAAATGTATAAAATTTACTGTTGAGATTTGGTATATAAAGCATATATGTAATTCAAATAGAATAGATAAAAGACAGTATTCGACAAGGGGTTTACCGTCTATTTGTGATGCAGGGATGGTATAAAACTTGGTGCACAGATTTTTGACAGATCTCTGAAGTATAGATAACTATCATATTTGGATCCGTCAAGTAATCAACCACCTATCGATTTATATTTTCACAAAATATAAATGCTGTAATTAAAAAAAGTTACTTAAATACATAAACTTTTATATGTAATTTTGTGATTGCAGTTGTAGTTCTGAGCCAAAGTTCGGTTTCAATCAATCTGAAAGAAGTATTGAAAACAAAAATTCGATTTTCGAGTACAAATAACCTTATTCCAAAATCGAACGATAGATTCAGGACAATGAACTATATTCTGATTCTTAATTCAAAGGATACACGTCCTTACCTAAGGTGCACAATTTTATGCAAGGGTAGAGAATGGGATAACATCTATATTAAAGGATATGTGTGATAATTTTGGGGAAGACACTTCGTTTTTATCTTCCTTTTTCTTGAATTTGACTCTCCACAGGAGTAAAAATCAACTCTGAAATTGGTTTTTAACGACAAATTAGCAACCAACATTCTGATATTTTCAACCTACCTTTAAAGCAGCATTCAAGATAAAATATTTCTTGATCTGAAATCAGAATATATTTATTTTACAAAGAAAGAAAGTAAAATAATCAACTACTGAAGGGCTATTTTTTGGAAATATATATATTTTATCAAAAGTTAAAAACACAAATAAAATAAATTTTTAATAATTGACAGAGAACGGAATCCTAGAAATTACGATAAAAATTACCATTAATTTTCTTAAAATAATACCAGTATGCGCTAAATAAATTATTAAGGTATGAGGTATCTTAAATGATATTGCGAGAATCAATCCGAAGCTTCTAAGATCTCTGATTTTTATTTTTCTTCTCCAAGGATTTTTACAGTGATAATTTCAGCCACGCCTTGGAGAATATATTATGTAAATCCAAGGTAATTTGTCCCTTCTGAAGAATGTACAGACTGATTTATGGATGACTCATGTTTTTTATACATGACTAACTTCTTAAACAATAGAAATTTTTACCTTCCTTTATACAGGCTTATTTTTATATTTTCTTACCAATTAAAGCAATTACTATATCAGAAGTTAATTAAAATTCACACAATCCCATCAATTGAACCGATAAGATCCATTAAATGGACTTGTTCTTAATATATGTCTGGTCCTTATATAGTCAAAAGATGTTTTCCACAAAGGAAAACAAGAAAAATGACTGCAAAGGCTTTCAAAGTGCATCTCGGACATTATTTTCAACTCAACTAAGAAGTAACAGATGCAATTTTCCAGATCCATCAAAATTTGCTCTGTAATTAAAGAGTTAACGACTTTTATCAACTCTTTCGTTTTCACTTTTAAGAGTTATGAATTTAATTAGGGAAAACCTCTTACTCCATCTTGCTCATACGTGCAGAAATTATAATCGGCACGTATTCTCTGCAGCCTTCCAACAACATCAAGTGGATGTCCGGTGATAATATCTTCTGGTATATAGCCTGCCACCATCGAAAGTAGCAGTACCGAAAGGATTTGATGCAGTTGAATGCTATCTTTTACATAGTCAGTCCATAAACGAGTCACCAAACTGACTTCAAGGCAGTTGGCCCCTAGTCTCAAAGTGGACAATCACTTACCTATTTCATCATCCCGTTCTCCTACCTTATTATTAAACAAGTTGTTGGCAATAATTTGAGAAAATATCTTTGAATTTCACCACATTTTCCCAAATTCTCGTTTCACAGCAACAGAAATCCAAACAGGGGTAAAAATTATAAAATTTTTAGCACCAGAGTTTTAAGATTATCTGGTATCATCAGTACTGTACATAAGCCATCATTTTAAATTTTCAATTTCTTTCTTAGTTCCGAGATTTATATGCATTCCTTAAAATAATGGTAAAGAGTACTAATTCCTGTACAGATGCATTTATTTTCTCGACTTCATCCAAATATTTGGGAACATGCAGAAAATCTTCCCTTTCTTGATATAATTTGAACGGTGTCCTCTTATTTTTATTTCTGAGCTAAGGAATTGTCATTAGATACTCTTCGTTTTTTGGACATATTCCTTTGTCAAACCATTATAGATTTAGTTCTTCTCTTTATTACCACTTTAGAAAACTGGTCCTGAGATAACAATTGGGAGATAACCAGTGGCTCTATACTGGAATCCCGTAACTCAACACCTATGCAATATAATCATATCTAAATTATCTGAACCAGTTCTACAAGCTTCAAGCAAAGGAATTCCTATTAGACTTGCGAAAGTCATAGCATAAAAAACTTTCCTTAAATCAGAAGCACCAGTTTCTAAGGGAGTTGTGCCTCTTGCTGATTAAAAAAAAAAGACATTACAATGTTTTGAAACACGCCACGATTATTGCTGCCAGGAAGTCCGGATCCATTTATTTCCAAACCACTAAAGTGTTTCGAATTATTTTATAACAGCGGTTTGCTTCCTTTTTTCCATCAAAGTATGGCAGCTAAACAAATAAAAAAAAACTGAGCAAAAAACTGAAATAGTTGATGCAAATCCCTATTTCAGTCAAAGTCATTAGCGAACAAGATGTCTGATACGAATTGTGTGCGGTAAGCAGAAGAGCTACAACGCAATGTTTTTCACTTAGAGACAAATAAGTTCTGATAAATGATTATTAGGATTTATGATTTCTTTTTTACTCAAAATAATAAAAAGTTATAACTCTCAAATTGTTTTTATATGATCTTTACTGGAGTAAACTTTTTTAATACATACTGTAAAAGCTTTGAAAAGTTTTATTATTAACCGTAATCTGTAGGAATTTTGATCTAATAAAAGATCATTTGATGATCTCGGACATTAAACCAGAAATTCACTTAAAATTTGGAACAATATTACATGAAGAGAAATTTGTAACAAAGTCATAAATGTCTTTACTTAGGATTTACGTCAAAAAATATGGCCGACTTCAGAGGATAAATACCGTCCAAAGAGATGGATAGTCCTGCTTTGAATTTTGATCTGAAGCAAACATGAAACAGTTCGTAGCAGTCGCTCTGTGTTGCCTCGTAATTTTGGTAACTCAAGGTAAGTAATATTCGTTACAAAATTGTATGTGAACTTATGCTGTATTTTAGATACAGAAGAATTCTGTTTTGAATTCATAAGGAAATTAAAATTCATCACTTTTCTTGAGTATTAATCCATAAAATCTGACGAAAACTGCAGAAATTTTATACAATACTTCTACAGGTTCGTTTTTGTAGAAGCAAGCGGAAATTCGAAATTATTTTACCACTTGAATAATCTTAAATTTTACTAAAAAAAAATCGAGTTTTGATTCCCAAAAATTATATTCGTAAGTGGAGACAATTTTGTATGTTTTTTCTTTGCCTCTCTGAAAATAATATATTGAAAAGAAAAAATCAAATTTTCGGAGTGGACAAGGCATTCAAAAACAGTTATTTTTAAAACAGCATAAAGAATCATAAATGCAAATGACAACTTTTGCTGAAATCTTCTTATCAATAAATTAAACAGAAGAAAATAATTATCAAGCTGAAACGTTCTCAATGCAAAAGAATGGAAATCCTCTACATCAAACTATTCAGTTTCCAGAATAACAATTTCGCATATCGTGTACAACATGACAAGTACAATGTCAAATAGGAAGCAACGTCCAAACAGAGTGTTTAAAACATGTATTTTAAGGTTTTACTGTTCAAAAACTGTACATTCATACGGTTGAGGTACTATACTATAAATATTTTTCTTTAAATTTGCCTTGCATATTCTTTTTCGGCGAATCCTTTTACTTTTCTTAAGTTTCTTGTTATCTTCCCAACCAACATCTCTTAAAATGGCATCTCTATCCACTTTCGATTGCATTGGAAAAATGACTTCTTTTCTGATTTATTTTTAATATTTTAACTCAAAAATTTAAATAAAAAATAAACAGATGTTATTAAATAAAGGAAAATATAAACTCTTAAAGCGTTGTATAATTGTTAAAGATTATTATAATTCATATTATTTTAGAATGGTATGGAATTGTTCAGTGAAATAATTGAAACTTAATAATGATATTTAAAAAAAAATAATTTCATTTTATTATTTTTTTTTTTAGTTTGACATTTTAATTATTTGAATATTTCGAAATATTTTTTTCTCTTTTTAAGAAAGAAAGTCTCAGAATACCAAATAATATTTTATTGCAAACAGATAAAAAATTTAACACAATCCCCATGCTTTAAGATTTTCTATCATTATTGTGGAAATTTGGATTTAAACTTTAAACTGATAAAAAATATTTCGGAACACATTTTTTTTTTAATCGCATGAAAAATAAATTATGGAGATCTTGAGAAAATCAAGAGAGTACGATAGATAGATATATTAATTTTACAAAAGAAAATGTATTTAAATTTAAAATATATTTGAAATTTTTAATGAATATTTAGAAGGCTTCATTGTGATTGCATTTAATGTTAGACTAATATTTTTTGATGGATTTGTTTTTAATACCTTTGGATTTTATTATTTAACTTTGATCTCTATTTTTTGATAAAAATACTCCTTTTAATAACTATAAAAATGATTTCGGGCATTAATAATTGTATTTAAAAATTAAAGGAATGATATAAGTTTTCTGTAATCCTTTTTCTGATCATTGAAACCATATATCCAAAATTGCATGAAATACGAATAAGAAAATATTAATTTCCTAAAATATTGAAATACTGTTCTATTTGCCGAAACTTATAATTGTAAAACTTTTTAAGAGAGATTACATCAGAATAAGGGCCTGAAAAATCGATATAACAATGTTTAATATTTAAAAATTTCAATAAAAGTTTTCATAGAGTATATAAACCAATCCGTGGAAGTGGTTTGTTTTTATATGAATAAATAAGTAAGTATGATTCGTATCCTTCCATTTAAAAACCAAAAGAGAATATTTAATCAAATTAGTTACAAATTGAATATCGTTTCATTACTAATTTAATTTATTAATATTGTTTTTCTTTGATTTCAGCTCAAGCGTTCCACAGACATTATCACTTCCAAGGTAATTTGAAAAGTTTAAACTTTGTTTACAACTGAAGGGTTTGCTGCAAAAAGAATTTTGCTCCAATTACAGGAATTTGGAGTTGCATGTATAATCATGTGGTAAAATAAAAACTTATTCGTTTGGTGCCAGGAAGATATAGCTCCAATTATAGCTAGTTAGTTCTAGCGTTAAAGCTAAGGAGCTTTTTTTCACATTAGTTTGTTACAATATAGAGGTAGCTCCTGGTGCTGCCACTGGTTTTCAGCAAACTTGAATAATTGGAGATTGATTACCTTTTTGCACCAAATATTTCAATTTTATTTTGCAATTTCTAATTAAACCGTGTTTTAACTGAGCTTATATTTAGTACTTAAAATCTAATTTTTAGAAGTAGGTTTCCGCTCAAGATGTTCAGATTTAATTTGATATAATAAATATAATAGAATCAGAGATGTGAAGGTTTACAGACACGTTATAAGCAAAAAGTTCTAAAATTCAGAATTTTTTTTGAGGACATATAAAGGGGAATGCTGTTGGAAGTAGATTCAGTGTAGTTGGTAATAGCCCGTTTATCAGTTTTGGATGAACCAGACATGGAAAGAAAAATCAGTATTTACTAGTGATTTTTGAAAAAAAAAAGAACGAAAGAAAGAAATATATGGAAATATACGGAATATATAAACATATTTCGTGTGCAGTTTGCACTTAAAAATTAACCGAAGATGATTGGATGGTGAAAAAAGTAGTATTATATCCTGAGCGTCAATTACTTCCGCTTCGCCATTGACAAGACATCTTACAGGAAATATTAAATGGAAACACAGCTCAGATAATCAAGGAGATGCTCGAAGATACTTAAATGACAAGATAGTAATATTTAAATCTTTATTAATGTTCACACAACTGGAATGAAATCATTGATCATAATTATGCACTTCACAATGAGTACATAGACTGGTCAACCCTTTAAAAAATATCCAGCATTTTAGAGATACTTTCACTGTGCTGGATATCCATATAACAAAGCATACTCGCTGTCTAGTATTTCATTTTCTGCAAACGCAGCTTGGAATTTAAATTATTAGAGGAGGAAAAGTATTCTAACTAATCATTCCACAGTATCTAAAAATGAATTTGATTTTACTTTGTATATCCTGCTTTCTCTTGCAGTTTATACGCAGAATTTTATATATAGACAAGCAAAGACCTTTCCATTATAAATTTCATACTAATGAATTTGATGCATTGATATCAAATGTTTCATAGATTGTTACAGATGTTTCAATTTTTCCCGATAGTTGTGCATATTATAAAAAACAATTGTATGACTAAAGTAATGAATTTTTACGTTTTAGACCTCCCATACAAACCATTTTTAGAATAACTGTGTCTTCTTGCCCACCTGCAGATATAAGAGTACCATTATAGAAAGGAATTTGGTTCCATGTTGACACTGAACTTTCTTTTCATCTTTCGCAATAGAACTCACGAAGTTAAAGAAATAGAATTTGATGCAGCGTTCTTTACATTTTTATGGAAATTTTAAATTTTATTGAAATTTAAGTCTATAATGGGGAGACTTAAATATCAAAATTCCTATATAAGTGATCCAATAGCAAAGCAAATGAAATTTCGTATAATAACTTTTAATACACCAAATTTTGATTCAAACCAAAGAAATATCTCAAGATACGTATTTAGTTCCCTTCGTTATCAGACGATGCTAAATGCAAAGTGAAAAAAATTAAGAAAAAAAAAAGATGCTAAATTAATATGGGTGAAAACTGATATAGAAAAGAAAAAAAGTCACTTCATCATAAATATTTTTAATTGATCTGATTTTATGTCATTTATTGCAATGATGTTATTTCCGCTGCTACATATTTTATAAATAATTCTTTTACTTTTATTATAATTGAATATCATCTATTTTTTATAGGTGGTCCAGGCGATCATTTCCATGCAGGTAAATGATTCATCTAATTTATTAGGTGTTAATTTAAATAATGTTTCATAATTTCCGTTCAATGAATGATTAGCATCGTGTGTTTTTAAAATATTAATCATAAGTATATAAGGACATATTGAATTTTGTTTAAATTTTCATTCCCACTTAGAAGCAATTGTGATTTCTTGTACCACTGTTAAAAATTATGATTCGCTTCTCTCAAAATTCTTAAAAAGAAATTGCTCACTCCGCCTTTCATTTATATAAGGTACAGCGAAATAATTGATTGTACCTTATATACTGATCACTGATCATAGTCACTGATCTCATTTTCATTAACTGGGTTTATTTTGAATATTAATAATTAGCCAATAAATTGTGTTTATTGTTTAAATATAATTTCAAACAGCTCTTCTAATTTTTTAATAAGAAAATAGTGTATTAATAAAAATAGATTATCATTATTAAATTAATGCTTACAATACAATGTAAAAATCTTGGTACCTTTTTAATGTACAAAAGGCAGATGGTAATAAATAAAATTAAGGAGTAATAAAGTAGTTAGCTAAACAACTTTTATACTTTTTTGTTCATGAATAAAGGTTTTTTAAATTTTTTTATTAATTATATTATTGGAATAAATATAGTGTGTTAACGAAAGGTTTTAAAACTTCCTCCTGGTTGGAACATATTAATGACGTGTTTAAAACATATCGAAAGTAAGATTGTTATAAAACAGTGTTTACATGCATTTGATATTGAAGCACTAAAGATTATCAGTAATTACTCAGCTATTGCATCTTTTAACAAATCCTACATAGCGGTAACGAAATCGATATAACAAATACAGCAAAATAAAACTGAACTGAAATTAGAAAGAGAAGAACAGTGCTTACCATCGACAGCTAAAATTATCTTTTACATCTCTTCTTGGAAGGTATCAAGAATACCTACACTTTGGAACTTATTAAATTTTAAGGGTTAAATCCCGCAAAAGTTGTGAGAACTTAAAGTAAAAATATTGAGTACATTTTTGAAAAGATTAATTATGCGAGCAATTCAACAGAACAACACTGCAGCGACTTCTCAAATTCGAACATTCAGAATCGCACCATTAATTGTTTTTGCACTTCTTATTTTTTTATTAATTTTTAATCAAAATGTTATAGAAATTTCTTAATGGAAACACCTAGGTCAAAAATGAGTAAATGCCAAATGTGATAGCTATGTTCTAATCTGCAGAGCGATGCAATCTGTATTTTCTGATTTTTATGTCGTTTGATGTTTAGCCAAACGTATTCCTGTAAGAAACATTTTTTAAGTAACACTTCAAATTAATAACATCGTATTTTTAAGTACTGCATTACAATTCCTTAAAAGATAAAAGCAATGAAGGAAAATATAAATCTATTAAAAAATTAACAGAAGATTTATTATTTTTCAAAATTTGATTTAAAAAATATCTCTCATAATATATATTTTTTTAATTTTAGGTTGATATTTCCATTGTTATGCTGCTCTGGGTGTAAACTGTCCTCAACATGATCTATCCCCAGAAGAATGATAGAGGACCATTCTAACTTCTTTCAGTTCCATAAAATAGGAATGACGATGTTTTAAATTACTTTTATGACATTATTTAAATTCATATTATGTGTATTTAAATCTTGAAATAAAATTTTAGTTGCATTATCTGAAATTTTATATTATATATTTTACTGAAACTCTTATATCATACACCACAAGAGAAATGCATACAAGAGCAAATTTTGCTTTGTTAGTTTAAAATCTTCTCTATTTATTTTCTTTTCAACACGAGTATTCAGAAGAAGGTTAAAAGGGCAGTCGATGATAAATTGAAACTTTAAAATTGCAATATATCTATATTTATTTGCAGATAATATTTTGCTTTATAACATTTGCTTATAGTTGCCTTTGGCAGCTGGTTTACTCGCTGGAGTATAAAAACTTTCATTAATTCTTTTATTGGTTTGGTGCATAATTATCAAGGTTTTTAAAATGATATTATCAATTGTTCATATACATTTATAATGAAGAGGGAAACATAAAAATTCAACAGTAACGTTTTCTAATAATTAATCTGGTACGTAGTCATCATCTATTTTGATAATTGCTTCCCATTTGCAAAAACGGATTTCATTCGTTTCTTTGAAGCAAATCTATGAAAATTCGTTCGGTTTTATTGTTATCGCTGCTTTCGTAGCTGAACCATACATCTAATTTCCATACCTTTCTAAGAATTTTGAATCGACGAGCGATGGTTGAATGGCACACATTAATGTTGCCGGACATCATTCGAGTTGCCAAGCTTTCGTTCCCTTTCACGATTACAAAGTGTGCTCTTCTGACTTATCTTCGAAGTTAGGGTCCCCAGATTTGAAACGGACAAAACATTCCCTGCATTGATTTTCGCTGATCGTGCCCTCACCTTTAGCCCGTTGAAATCGCGAAATGACTGCTCAGCATAGCATCCTTTTCATAGTCTAATTCTAATTCTTAATATTTCGTGATCTAATTCATTGGTTTAAGGTGTATAGACGCGCTGGAAGATTTTTTTTTAACTTTTAATTTTAAAAATCAATTTTTTTCACAGCAGGTCATTAATATATGTTTAAACTCATGTCAGTGAGATAAAACCATATTACACTAATTTTTAATTAATTAATATTTAATGAGCTATTAGCATATTTTTTGAAACATAAAATCGTAAATTCTAACTTGATCAGACACAGAATTCGTGCAGGAAATTATGTTTAATATTAGTCTTCATGTTGTCTGTCTCAGTCGAGTTAAATAGATATAGATAGCTTTTTTTAACAATTTTTTCCTCAACGATGAACAGAAAAAGCGATTTTTTTTCTGTAATTTTAACTTTTAAATATCTATTACAAGTTTATTTCTATAAATATAAATTTTGATTGTGGTCCAAACACTCACTGTTTTATAAAGATTATTTTGGTGTATAAATAGTTGTATTTGGTGAATTTCTTGTTGAGTTTTGATTGTTTGAAAGAAGCAACATGATAGAAAAACCTCAGTTCTCATAAAATAAGTTTAAAAAAACATAAAGTTTTTAGTGAAAGCACCTTAAGAAAAACCCACATAACTCGAGAAATATTCCGAATACTGACAACGCCTTGGAATCTTTTGAAACCTAAAGGATCAGAGAACATTTTGAAGCAATAAAATTTTTTCGATATTATGACCGATATTCTAAGTTTTGAGTATCTAGGCCTTAATAAAACCAATTTCAAAGCCCTATGAATTTCTGAACTTTAACTTGAGAACTTAGCTGTTTGTAAAAAGCTACTTCTCATGATTGGAACTGTTGTTTAACATATGCAGGAATGGTCCTTTAACCGCTCATGGCTGTCCGATTCTGATCAACGGTTTTAAAGAATACAAGTCAGCAAACATGTCAGCTTATGCGCATTCGTTCTTTTCTTAGCTATTCGCAGATCACCATGCTTTGTCATTTTCTTCAATTTCTTTTTTGATGGTTTATTTTCGCCATAAGGTGAAAGTTCAAGTTATATATTGCAATAAATTGAAACATTTCTGCTAATCTTTAACAATTAAACAATTAATCGATTTAATTAAGTTCATGTCATAAAGAAATAAAATTCTCAATCAACAGTCTATGCTAGCACACAAAGAGCAATTACTTACCTGATTTGAGAGAGAATCAAAGCAACAAAATGTGTTCCTTATTTTTGAAATGCAAATCTGCCACAATAATTTGAAACCAGACAATGGTACAATAATATTGGCCAGTTATATTTTATAATTGCATGTCTATTAGAAATTTAGTACCAGTATGCTTTATATACATTATAACTTTAACATCATTGTTCCTTCTTACACAAACAAGAAAAAAAAAACCTGAACAACTAGCGTAGTGGCTCAGTGATAAGGTCTCGATTTCCGAGAAGCCATGAAAGAAAGATTATTCGTATTTGTCGGTATATGTCAGGAAGATATTTAGATGGAATGTCTGTTTAGGTGAGATTTTAGAGACCTGAAATAGTCCAGCTCTCTTAAGATTTTTTATTCAGGGGAAGTGAGTTGTGATTTCTACCTGATAAAAATAAGATAAAATTGGATTTTTTTTAAAAAAATAATTTAAAAAATATTTTAAATCCTCATATATTCACTTTTAAAAGTAGATTTCAGAAAAAAATGAAATATAAAAACCTGCATAAAAAAAACGATAAAGTCTCCTATTTTGTTACAGAAGAACGCACTTTTACTAAACTTTCGAATTTTTTTTCCATTTTTAAAGGCATTTGTTTCGAAAGCTGACACAAAGATCAAAGGGGGACTTGGGGAGTTTTGATAAACATAACATTCAGAAATATTTACTTTGTTTCCACACACACTAAACCTAAACTAAAACCTAACTCAAGTGGGGTGTGAACGTTTGGAGAGAGAAATTTAACGCATTATAAAACAGCAATACTTTGTACCAACAGAAATTTCAAAGCTGTTAGTCATTCTCTATTTGGAAGAGGAAGAAATTAATTTTTTTACAACATTTTTCACGTCCTCCCTTTTTTGCGTAAACTATTCTTTTTGAATTTTATTTTTATTATCATTAGTTCATTTTAATAAAAGCAGACTGGCACTAAGCTTTATAAGTACCATTCTTTAAATGTATTATGGTTAACGAAATAAAATTTTATTCATACAGAAGAAATATAAAAAGAAACTAATTTTTAAACTCTGAGCCAACATACGCCACCCTGAACTTCTAGGTACTGACATAGTGGATCCAAATAATAATGCAAATAACATACTTTTTTATTTTACATAAACATATTTTGGAATACACTTTGAAAAAACATTCCAACATTGAATAACTAGTGTAGCGTTAAAATTAGGAGCTTATTTTATGTTCGGTTCTGGTACCGTATCCATCTTTTGAATATCAGAATTATAAACTAAGTCGTTAAAAGGCAGTATTTTGCTTCATAACAAAAAATTTATTGTGAGGATGGTATAGTCTATAAGGAATAAAAATACAATACAATCGATTGGCAAACTGTAATTAATTTCTGGAAATATTGAAAGGTGGGATGTCATTGAGAATGCATAAGCATACAAAATTTTAAAACTGTAACTAGAAGGAAATCAGTAAAATATAGACTGCAAAATACCATCTGTAGAATACGAAGGTAAAAAACATATAAAATGCTAACAAATATGAAAACTAAATACAACATTAGACTATTTAAAAAATCTTAGTTGTGTGATTCCATAAAATGGCGACTTTCACAAGATGCTTATAAATAGATATCTCCATTTAAGCCACAAAACAGCTACATTTAAAAAGCAGAATAAGTTGTTTTTTTAAAAAATAATTTTCTCTTGAGTTTGAATTCCCAGCTGTGATAACAAAAGAAAAATTCTGAAATTTAATTGAAAATAAACACGGAAAAGCCATAGTTTCTTTTTTCAGATATTTTGAATCCGTATTTATTGAAAAGTAAAATTTCCGTATTCTGAACAAAGAATATAATGTTTCCTTATCAAAAAAGTATTATACGGTATATTAATTACTACATGTATAATAATATATATTATATTTTACTATACTATTATTATAAATTATCTTAAATAACGAATTGCTAAAATTAAATGCCCTTTATACGGAATTAAAACTTTCATAGAATTTTGCATGAGAATGACATTTCTTTTTTATTCGTTTTGAATTTGACTAAACACAACTCTTAGCAAAGAATTAAACAGTTCATTAAATTGTTATATTAGCTGTTAAATATTTTAATCAGAAAAAATCAATCAAAGATACAAATATGTGTATGGAGTATTTTAAAAAAGAGAGAGTAGGGCAATTTGAGAATTCTAATGTTGGAAAAAGTCAGAAAAGAATTTACTGCTGAAGAACTACACTAGATACATATACTAAAGAGATTACGGAAATACCTTTCAATGAGTAGTACATAAAGTAAATTCAAGGAAGTTTATATACATATAATTTTGAATACGGTAAGGCTATTGGACTAAAAAGATAAACTCAAATTATTTCTCAAAACCCTTTTTCGGCATTTATCATTCAACATTGACTTGACTTTTTATTATATATCTAAACTAGTATGACTTGTGTTAGTATGATTTTTTATTATGTTAGAAAAGTAGTATGACTTTTATTATGTTAGAAAAGTAGTATGACTTTTATTATATTAGTATACTAGTATGACTGTTTATGATATTAGTATACTAACTAGTATAATTTTCTTTTATATTAGTATACTAGTATGAATTTCATTAGTATGAGTTTTTATTATGTTAGTAAATTAGCATGACATATTAGTATGACTTTTTACTATATTAATGCACTTATATGACATATTAGTATTTTTTTATTAGATTAGATTATTAGTATGACTTATATTAATTAGTATGACTCTTTATTATATTAGTATACTTGGTTGACTTAAATTAGTATGCTTTTTATTATATTTTATTATACTAAAATTATATTATTAGTAGACAAGAAAAAAAATTGAGTTAAAAAAGGAATAAATGGGAAAATTACGAAAAAACAGAATTTAACCAAGTAAATTGCATTGGTGGCAGTAATAGTACAGGACAACGCAAAATTTTCTATGTAGCTAAGTCTAATAAGTTCTTACAAGTAACGATTAGGATTTACAATATTTTTGGTGAAAGTCATAAAAATAACATTACTCTCTTTTTATCTCTTAAATTGCTTTTATAGGACATTTTATGAAGCAATTTTCTTCTTAATCATAGTCGCTGTATAAGTATTATAAAATGTAATTTTATTATGAGATACAATGAGTATAAAAGTCTTACAATGATTTAGAGGATATCACGTACATTAAAACAAAAATCTACTAAAAAATTCTAACACTGTTAAAATGAAGAAAACCTTAACAAAATGGTGTTATTTCAGAAATGTGTGTGTGGTAAGCACACATTTTTATAGAGCAAGTCGTAAATGCTTCCACTTTAGAATCTGCGTCAACAAATATGGTTGAAATCTGTGGATAAAAACCGTTTAAAGGAGACGGCTCCTTTTTTGCTTTACATTGTTTTCTGAACTCAAGCAAGTATGACACACTTTTCAGCCGTCGTTTTGTGTTGCCTCGTAATTTTGGTTGCCCAAGGTAAGTAATATTCATTAAAAAGGTATCAATAATTAAATAATTAATTTAATAACATAATTTTGTCATATATAAAACATGACAAAAACTTTTCAGATGTTATTGCCATTTTTAATATCCTCAAATCTTAATCAGTAAAAATAAATCTTATATAATAAAAGAATCCAATGTTTGTTGAATATAAGATTGTATAATATTTCTGAAATGCTATTTATTATAATGCTATTAAATTATAATAATGTCAAAAATAATGCTATTAATTTATACTTCTCAATACTTTGATAGCAATAATTCAATTCGTTTATTTTTATTTAATGATGTATTTCAATTATATTTTCTACCTTTTTAATTGCATTTGCTTTAGATTCGGTGAGAATTTAAAAAGACAAATATTTTAATATTGATATGATGCTTTTTATTAATATAAGCATGAAATGATAAATTAAAGTGAACTTATTTAAATATAAATATAGGTTTCTGAGAAAAGGCTTATTTTGATGCAAATTTTAGCATCTATTTACAAAAACTAGGTTTGTTGTAGAGATTTTCTTAAAAAATTTTTCTTTGTAACGTTATATGATAGTATTCGTACAGTAAAATTATGAAAGGAACTCGTTCTTCAGAAATGCATTTTAAGATTTTAAATGTTTATAAATAAATATCACTTACATATCAATAATTTACTTTTAGTATTTGGCTTCTAAATGCCTTAGAAACAAAGATATCATTGCAAACATAAATATACCTACTTTTTGAAAATACAAAGAAATGAAAGTGAAAATCTTCAGTCAATTCATGTTTCCTACCGAGTCAGATACATTAAGTAGTTAAGATGACTCAGGTTTTTTCCATTGACGCAACAACCCTTTTTGGTTATACCTGGCTAAACGTTTTCTGCAAAAAACTTAGTTAATAGCTAATTTTTAAAGAGTAGTATTTTTTAATTGTAAAAATTTTATAGTCTATTTTCTTTGTCAAAATGTTTTTTGGAAAACAAAAATTCAAGGGGATTAAAATAAACTTGAAAGGAAGTTTGGAACGCTTTCACAGAGTGATGCTAAACTGTAAAAATTAAATTAGTTACTTAAAAATTAGTTGAAATTGAAAAATAAATTCTCAATTTAGTATTTGATGGTAAATAAAACTTTACATAAAGTAAAAGACGGATTTATTTTTCTTTCTATTGGCTCCTTCTGTGAATGAATTTACGAGGAGTGATCCAAAAAAGTTTACAAGGCAAAGGAAAAATGCTTTTTTAGCAATAGACACAGGATACAACTGATAATTAAGAGACATATGTGATTTCCCTTTTCTCTTTAAAACTGTTGAGACATTTATCACACCGTTGAACCCATTTATTTAACCCATCTTAGTAATAATCAGGTCCCTGACTAGTGAGCCAATGTTAGGCACTTCTTTAAACATCATCGTATGGTATGAGCCTTGTTTCGATTAAGTGTTTCTTTAATGTCAGCTAAAGGAAATATTCACAAGAAGCCTGATACGAGCTGTATGGGGGTGCACCAGACTTGTCATCTACACTCTTCCAGCAATCTCTCTATCTGCTAATGAAGAACGATTCCATTTCTCCATCTGTTGTCTAGTCATTGTTTCGCCCGCCGTACTCTTCAATGATTTGTCTGTGAATGTCCGATGGGGACATATTTTTGGCCCATAGAAATCGTATCACAGCTTACACTTCTACGCGAGACCACTTTTGTAGACGTCTTGCTATTACTGTCGCTGTTTCAGGTCTCGGTACTAACACTACCGGCTGGAACGACCTGTTTAAACAATTTGCATGATTTGTCTCCAGTCTGGGTTACAACAATCCAATTAACAATTTCTACTTTCCAAATATTGCTGCTTGTAAAACTTTTTATTCTATTACCCCTCGTATATAAAGCATTTAATAATTCACATTTTCACCCGCAAAAAGTACAGTAAAATCATTTGACAGATGTTCATGTACCATTATTTCTTCTGTATTAATACTTTCAAAACATTTGGATATCTCTGTGCTAGTCTGCGGTGTGCATTTTCATTATTTTTATTATTAATACATAACTCAACATTTGTTTGTCCCATAAAGGCATAAATCACATGGAAATTAAATTTAAATAAAATTAATTAACTTGCATTAGAAAAATATAAAATAAAAAATAGAAAATATAGAAAAATATAAAATATAGTATTATTATCAGAAATGAATCGAATATTTTTTTTTAAAAAGCATAATTTGTAAATTATAAAAAATATATAATATTTATTAAAAAGAAGCTCTATTGTAAAATAGCATTTCTCCTTTATAAATATGTAAAAACATATAAAATGGCATATTGATGCAACGTTGCTTTATAAAAATAAGTAAGAATTTGTATTTTTCATCATATATATTGTAAAAAAATTATCAAATTAAATATAAATTGAATATCTTTATATCACCAATTTAATTCAATTTTCAAAAAATTTCTTTATTTCAGCACAAGCATTCCACAGCCATAACCATTTCCAAGGTAATTTGAAATATTTAAACCACAACTGCAAATTTATTGTACTCTTCAATTTTTTTAATGGAATTATTTTATTTTAGCTTTTGAACTCTTAGTTTTGGATGTTTCCTTTCATCAAATGTGTTTAGTTTTATTCATGGATTTTAAATAAAATGGAATCACAGAAATGATGTTCCTTGTTCATTCTATGATATGCAAGTTGATTCAAAATTTAGAATGACGATTATTGAGGGAAATAGTAAGCAAAGGAACGAAATCATTTCTTGCATGCGAAATGAATTAAGAAAAGATACGTAAGAAAGAAAAGATTAAAAAAGATTATTATTGAAGCTTCAAAATGTGTAGGTAACAACTTGGCGATTAATCGCTTTTGAGGCATCTGTTTTTCGCTTTTAGGATTATTAGAAAATAATGCGGAAAGTTGTCACATTTGGCGATTTATCACCAATTAAAGTTACAACTTGATTCTCAAATTATTCATTTTCTGAATTCTTACGAATTGTCAATTAATTGGTCATTCAAAATTTTAATAATGTTTGAAACAATCACGAGAGTATCAAATTGAGCATGATTTTGAAGTTTAGAAAAACGATGAATTTTTTTCCCATCTCAAAATCTGTTGAGCTTCAAAACCTTGTTTACCAGTAGAAAAATAAAAAAAAAATAAAAAATTCCATTTATGCATATATATACAGGGGGCGACAAATTCAGAGGGGTGATAGTAGGAATCAGGAGGATAAAGAATCGCCTTACAATATGGGTCCCAAACGACGTTAAATTGGTGAAAATCGCAAAAATATATATTGAACCCAAGAAGTTTTGGGAACGATACAAAATTAATTTAAAAAATTACGAATGGTGTTTAAACTATGAAATTTTTTTTGAGTGAAAGCACATTATTAAAATATTTTTCGAAAGAGGAATGGATAGAAACCAATAAAGTCTCGTTATTGTTTCAAACCGGTTTAAATTGGTTAATAACTTCAACTAATTAAGAGAAATAATGACTTAAAAAGTAATAATTTTATCACATATCTTGAAATTTGCGATCTTAGGTTTGATTTGTTTATTATTTTTATTTTAATTCCATATAAGGAAACTCAAGAATCGAAATTTTTTGTTTCCTTTTTAAATTCCTCATATACTTTTAAGCAAATGCAGATATAAAATTCAAAATTCAGTACTTTCATCATTTTTCCAGACGTATCATTGAAAGCGGAGGGCTTAAGCTAATTTTATATCGGTAATAATAATGATTAAGTTCTTGCTACTACATAATTTTCGAAATTTTCTTTCATGAATATTAATAGAATAATGTATCATGTCTTCTTTCAAGGTGGTCCAGGAGATCATTACCATGCAGGTAAGAGTTGAATTTTTTAATAAGAATCAACACAATACATTTCTTTGATCAGACATATGCTAACAATCAATTGCTTTTAAATTTTCTTCCATTATAGACGAATTATAGTTTGTAGACGAACGAGACTTTCTATATTCTTATTATGAGATAGATGAAAATGATAGACGAGTTTCAGGAACAGATATTTAATTATATTTTAAGTTAATATATAAATTAAAAGACACATATTTCACAAGACAAAAGAAACACGAAAATGTAGGAAAAGCACTCGCTAGAATATTATCCAATATTGACCACCGAGAAGGATTATAGTAAGTATAACTTGATGCTAATAAGGTAACGCTGTCTGTTCTATCAAAATAGAAGATAATATAATCACGTAACCGCTTCAAGTTTCAAATTTTCAGAACCGTATACTCATTTATAAATAAACTTAATTTCGTTGTTCTTTGGTTCAAGTGAAGTCGCTTTTTTTAAAACAAAATTGGGCATTTCTCTGTAACCAGATGTCCGTTATTGGTGTGTCTGTTCTCTTTGCATCAAAATGTAGATCATTTTCTATAGATCAATATTTTATATACTGTTATAAATGATGTACAGAAGCATTTGCGTTTTTCATAACTGAAAGTTGCATATAATTATCATCAGACGGGGGTACATCGATCTTGTTCGTAAGAAGAAAAAAAACATTCTTCTTTTTTTTACTGTTGTAGAAATTCCCGGATGGCCAGAAGTCGTTCGAAAAATAACAATTAACGCTCGCCAATGAAACAAGAAGCATTCTAGAGAAATTCGCATTTGGAACGAAATTCTTATTTCGCAATCAGTTCAATATCGCATTCTTATGAAGGATTACAACTGATGTATGAAAATTATTAAACTAAACGTGAAAAAAGATTTTAACGCAATAAAAAAATAAGAAAATGAAATGAAAATTGTGTTTAGAAGTAAATAAGAAATAGCTGTTTTTTTCCTCTGAAAATACGTTAATTATCTTTAATTGATCCCAATTTTCTTTAACCAGAAAAATGAAACGTTCCTAGTGGTTTTTAATAAGATGTTATGTATTGTTAAAAAATTAACATCCATATGTATTTAAATTTCTATCTAGTAAATTTTTATAGCCTGGATTCTTCAAATTCGATACATAAAAGTTTCATTATGTTATGAATACGACTCAATGTTTTTGTTATATACCAGAATTAATGAATTTCAAACAAAAACCGGAATAAAATTGCAATTATGAAAATAATAATTTTTCGGAAGGATAATTGTGCACCTTAATTTTACTACGAGAAGGAAGCGATAATTTTTTAAACCATTTTTATTTAACGATTTATTTTATATTTGTAATTAGCATATTTGCAATCATTTCATTTACTTTCTAATATTTTAGTTGTGAAATTTTTCAAGCCTTCGTATTCTGGATGACAATATAATAATTCATTATTTTCAAAACTAATCTAATACTAAATTGATTAATTCAATTTATGTCTCCGTGTCTTTGGAGCCATCTGACAGCGAATTTTTAAAAGAATATTTCAAGATTTCGTGATATTTATAAAACACAATATAACTAAAAAACAAAATTAATTAAAATAAAAATAACTTATTTGTAATACACTAACAAATGTGCATTCTAAAAAAATATTTCATCAATATAAAATAAGATTTTGTGTAATAGTTGTATATTGTATTAGTGTATTGCTCCCCCCTTTTTTTGATAATTTTATCAGGCATATAAGATGGAGGAAATTTTAATAAAGATAATTTTGATTGCAATTTCTAGAATAAATGTAATAAGTATTTTAAAAATTTTGATATATATATTTTTTCTAGGTGGAGGCGGCAGAGGTAATTTTACTAATAAATTTTATTCCTTATAATTATAAAAAAAGTGATATTTTTTATAATATATTTTCAATTGGTACATTTAACGTTAATTCTGTGATGCAATAAATCTATAATAGTAAATCGTAATACACAAAATAGAACTGTCTATAATATATAACATTAAATCCAAAACCATCAAATTTTACAAATAATTCAAAAGGGAAAAGAGTCGATTCCTATTTTTTCAAATTATACATTTTCTGTGTTTGAGAGTACTAGGTTAATTGTTTCTGGATAGTACAGAGCTAATATCTATACAATAATGGCAGCATTTAATAGATCATTTCAATGTTTAAATCTTCTTTTACATTCGAATAAACCCAAATCAAAATAAATGCGATGAATTTATTTTTAAAAAATATGGAGTGTCATTTTATTGTTATCATTTTTTTGTTGCTCATGTTGCAATAAAAGCCAGAAAGAATGTACATGGCGATAAACATGAAAAGGGTCGAATATCTTTATTGGCTATATTACTTTTAAAAAATGGGGTTCACAAGATTTTAAGTTTGTAAGTGAAAATAAAAACAAATGTTCGCTTAAAAAGAACATACAACAGTGTTTTTCTTTATTTAGTCGTATATGATGTATAGATAAATTCTAGTAATCATCAAAAAATTTGAACGCGAGATTTTGACGAATCTCCTCCCTGTGTTAGAAAAAGACATTTTTGGAAGTGTCGATTTGCTTGTCTGTGACAAAGGTAACTCAAAAATGCGTTGAGTCAGATAGTTCAAATTCAACAAACGGTATTCAAGTCAAATTTCCACACATTAAGTAAAATCTGAGTGGATGATATTTAACTTTTCCCATATAAGTTCATAATGCAAAAAAAGAAGCAAGCTAGATAGATAAAATTTTGTGCACAGATTTAGCATTTGTCAAAATTTGACTTAAATTCAACCAAGGATCGAACGTTTGTTGGTTTGTACTTTCAGAAATATATAAACGAAGTAACTCAGAACGCAATGACTTAAATGTATCAAATTTGATATGGGATTTTGTGATTACAAGTGCACTTTTCGTGTCTAATTTTTATTTCAATTAGTTGAAAAAAACGAGTCTAAAACGATTCGATGTTTGGCTACTATCATTGAATGCTAGGATTAAAAGGACAAATAATTTGCCAAGGTTGGTACTAGGAATTCAGTAAAAAGGCTGAATTTGAGCCAATAGTTAATATTTTAATATTTCATAACTATTGTACGGTAAAGCCGGCGTCCTGGCTTAGGAATAACTCTTCTTCTCCTTGATCTGGGAGTCCTGGTTCGGGAATAGTTGTTCTCCCTTTTGTTTTATCTGTGAGAAGTGAGAATGAGGTTGTGCAAGAGAATGTGTGTGTGTTTCATCTTCATTTGAACTAGAAAGACCTCTATCTTTGGGTGCTCAGGGATTTTTACTCTCAGAACCTAACCCCCGGGGAGCACCTCGTAATTTAGGATAAGATGCTTCCGGTGTGGTGGTTGGATCTCGCCAACCCGGTGGATACAATAATAGGTGGGGGTCCTACATTCTCATCGATGACGAGACGTACTCCTTACGGGGAGGGTTGTACAATGGCCGGTGATGACCCTTAGGACTCAAGCACAGTTCCCGCCAGTGTAGCTGTTGCGGCGGTCCTATCATTCAGTTTTACGTGGTTTATCCGTGTGTCTTCGGAGGTCAGTAATATGACTTGCTCTCAGAAGTTACAGCATCCCCTTTCAGTGGTAACACAGACACGACATCATCATTGAAAGATGATGGCATATGAAGGCCTCATCACACGACGAAATATCTTCCTCACTTTTCGTCAGCAAACGACAATGAAAGTGGCGTCTTGTGCGACGTCAATTCAAAGTCCCACATGATTGGTTGAATTTTGTTTACAGAGAATATTTCCATCACTATCATCGGCATTTTCAAGCTGGTTAAAAAAAGTTGTTGATGACGAAAAACTTGCTCGACCGGTTCTTGAGAATAGAAACAGAAAATTGTTGACGAAAATGCTGACGATATTTCGACGTGTAATAAGGCTTTCAGGGGTTCTCTGGTGTGACAAACTTATTATAGAGTATGAAAGAAAGTTTTGAGAAGACGACTTCCGCTGCTTTTCACTTTAAAAAAATTATATTTTTACAATCAATACAAGTCAAAGATAAGAGTAACTGTATATTTTTACTTCAAGAATCTTATAACGTAATAAATAATCATTTATTGCTTATATCCCTTTTATTCGGTAAATAGTGAACCAATCAGGGAATCTAAATTTTAATTCAATAATGAGCGAATTCCATTTCAAGAACTCATTGTGTATCTGTAAAATTATTTGAGGTCAAATTGTAAGATACATGGAACATTATAATTGGGAGAGTATATTCGAATATCATTTTGCCACATGATCATGGTTAAAAAATTATGGGTGTTGCCTTAAATAATCGTTGTTTGTTATGCTAACATGCTAATACTGTTTTTCATTTCAGGCTGCGGTCCCACAAACTGTCCATCATTCTGCCAAAGAGCAATGGGATCTGATGGTTGTCCAGAATGTGTATGCGTTGAAAACTGACAGGTAGTTTTGGACACTTTTGCTTTCAAGTTTTTCCTATTTGATTTCAAAATAATAAAATAACTATGGAAATTCATAGTTTTCATATTATTATTTAATTAATAGATAGAATTTAAAAATTTTAATATGTTTGTTACTAGTCAGTGATTTTAAGATATAGATAGGATAATAGGGTAATTTTTAATTAACCTGGATTATTGAACTGGATACTTTTTCGTAATCTAAGATGTTGATACGAATTATTACAATGATAGAAGGGATTAAAAAATTGTTTAACCTTTAATAACCTAGAGTTTCAATTTTGATACCAATCTTTTAAACCGAATGTTCACATTACTATTAGTTTTTTTTATAGGTTGGCTGTACGTATTTTATTGTTGTATAATATTCTTTCCAACGAAATTTTTAAAAAAATCAAATGTCATTATTGTTTTATTTTATCTATGACATATTACTTGCGCGGCAAAGTGAACAAGTAAACACATTTTACTAAAAGTTTTGTTGAATACAAATTTGATATATTTTCTTTTTCTGAAGAATATAAATACTTTTGAGGTATGTGAATATATTATTTTCGCTATGATATAATTATTTTTTGCGAGTGCATGATTTACTTGAAGAAACTAATGCTATTTTTGTGAGTATCAATTTTGATACTTCAGGCATTCCGCCCTACATAAAACATACCTACTAATTCTTTAGCTATTTTTCCCTTCATCTAGACCCTCAAGCAAACACAGTAATATTAAAAATAAATCACTTTCGTAAATCAGGCTACTAAGGGTTAATGGGGTCACATCCTTAAATAAGGGTTACATCCTTTTTCAATATATCTTCCAAATAGAAGTATTCTATTGATAACTATTTTCCATCATGTTTTTATTGTTAAAACCATCGAAAAAATAATTCACATCTTGTTCTAATCATTAAAAATCGAAAAAAAAAAAAATTATTTTTCATAAGGTTTCTGCTAAAGTTTCAACTTTCTAAAGTTTTCTTAAGTAATCGATATTTATGAAACAAAATGCTACATTATTCCAAAAGAAACGTCCTTCAAAATTTAAAAATCAACTTAAGCCTTATAGAACAATAATGATAAGAACAGTACAACACAATATCAAAGGAAGGGGGTTTATTTACGTATTTGTATAGACAATTTTACTTTAAAGGTTATCAAAATGTAAATATTATCAATAAAATACCTTTTGAATTAAAAAAATGTAGTACTATCTGCAGTGACTGAAAAATTATTTTATTTCAACTTTGTAAGAAATTAAACTGCTTCTAAAATGTATTTATCTTTAAAAATATTAATTTCAATAACATTTAGTCACAATATTAAACAATGCCTAGTATTTTATTATATTATAAGTATTTATTGACAAGTGATAAATCAAAGTGAGTAAAACATTTGAATCAGTATCTTCGTAACTGAAAATTTAAAATTTAGATTAATTTTTCAATGTTTTATCAATGTTTACCCAAATAGGAGGATGTGAAATTCATTTTATCAGAATTTTAAATTTTAAACAATTCTTTGAAGTAGTTTTCATTTATTTGTTTCTAATTTATTTCCTTATTTTCATTTTATAGTTTCCACAAGCTGCCAATTTGCTAGAAAAGTGTATCTTACGCTTTTCGTATAAAAATTCTTCAAACTCAAAATTAATAAAGAAAAAGAGACATTTATTGTCATAACAGAACATTTGAAATAAACCAAAGTTGTAGTTTCTTTGTACTTTTTAATAAAGTATCGTATGCTTTTCCTTTATATGTTATATTTTAATTCAACAATACTTATAGATTATGAAGTAATTATCAATATTAATACTTTTGTTCTTAAATCATAGCATTAACAGTAATAAAGATAATTTATGTGAAACCCTTCTCACATAAAATACTTAATTAATAAAATACTGCCATTCTCACATAAATATTTACGTCATTTAAAATCAAATATCTATCATAATATCTTGAGAGATATTCAATATTTCAAAGCTTCAAACTGACTTAGAGCATTTGAGAATGTCTCATAAATTTTAACCTTCTATTGACCTCTAAGTAGAAAGTCATTATAATTAACCGCAAGTAACATGCTTATTAAATGCTTTTGCGCCTGAAGGTAAACTCAAAATAAACAACAATTTAGATTTTTGTCCTATGATTAAAGCTTAAAATTCGATAAATAGTGTAAAAAATGTTGAACTTAAAGCAAATCTGAAAGAAATTGTTTTTCAAATTCGAAAATAAATAAACATTTTGAATGATTTTTTTACATCTGTTTATTTAATTTTTGAATGCCATTATTTATTTTTACGACTTATACTTAATCTATCCTGAATATTTTTTTCGGGAATATTGTGGACTGACGTTTGACAGCCATTTTGTAATCAAAACACTAGTTCAAATATAAAGCAATAAACTTTAATACTTTCATGGAAGACAAACGACATTTTCTTGCCATGAATTCTGGAAATTTCTTTATTGTTATACCAGCGGGTGACCGAGCTCCGCTCGGAGAAAACAGGTATCGAAGGTAACTCGAAGATTTAAATTTTCAATTGTGATTTATCAAAACAATACATGCCATAAGAAAATTTGTGAAACCATTGGTGAAAAGATAACCGGTTAAAGTGCACCATTGTAAACTATTCTAAACAAAGTTAGAGTTTGGAAAGGGAACTATTCTATACAAAGGTAAAGTAAAGGTAAAGATTGAAGTGTGTTGAAGTTCAATATTTTTGAAAAATTTATTTAGAAAAACCAAACATCTATACATACATAAGAAACATATTATAAACCTATAACAGCATAAACATAAAATTTTATTAGTTCGCCATATTGGCTATAGATGGCAACACGTTACCGCTTGAAAATTTAAAAAGCCATAATGGCGAACTAATAAAGTTTGAAAATATCCTATCTGTATCTCCGAACTGCTCGACCGTAGCGCTTCAAAACCGGCGCCAATCGATTCCTCGTGGCCAAAAACCCCAGACCCCCAAGTTTACCGGAGTTTATTAATTCTGGGGCGATTTTCGACTTGGCAACCATTCCTCGTATTATAGTATTAGATAGATTATTTAGTCTTATGTCATAGTATTAAATGAATCAGAGTTTCTAGTTTTTTTCCATTTTTTTCCATACAATTAAATACCATTTTTTTCTTAAAAAACAATGTAATTTAAATTTTTACAATTATAGCTGTTTGATTTTTGAAATTTAATTTCAAATTATCCTTTCATTCAGATTATTTGAGTCAATTCGATACTTTAAACGAATTTGAAAATAAAAGATGATTTGTCAAGAAGACAATATTTACAAGGAACTTATTTTGTGGCTATTTCTCCAAATGTTTGAGAAACTTTCGAACAATAAGTACTGTAACGTTAGACTAATAAGCCTTTGTGATAGAGATTATATATAAAAAAGCAAGGAGTGAAGACTGGCATTATCTTCAAATAAATTCGCTTGGCGGTATCGTTTCATCTGATTTTCTCAGTTCTAAGGCCGTGGTTAAAAAATCATAGGCTGATGGAATGCGTCTATTTTAGCCAGATATTTATTTGGATTAAATATAACAGTAAAGAAATATTTAATAAAACTTTCCGATCGAACCAGAAGTTCATTTCCTGTATCACTCTTTTATAATCATGGCAATGTTATTTGATTAAGGTTTTATTGTACTTAGAACCATTTTGCGGATTTTATTACTACTTTATAATCCATTACAAAGCAATAAATATAACTACACGATTTATATCTTCATAAATATCACGTAATTCACATCCAATTGATCAGTAAATGTTTTTCAGCTGTCTTGACAATTGTACCTCAGCCAATGGGACAAAAAAATATGTCCAAGGATAAGTACATAGTTAACAAGGAGGAGGGAAAGTTAAATAAATACGAATGAATGAGCTCAGAACGAATAAAAGCAAAAAAAACATAAAACGCTTTGAAACTAATAATACTTATTCTTAAAGAAATGAAAAAATTATTATCTATTTATCTGCATAAAAAAGAAGCAAAAAACTGAATTAATTGTGCAGAAAAACCTCCAACCTCTGGAAAAAAAGTTTTGGATCAGTTATGTCATATTTCAAAAGACAGTGTTGCAGTCAAGAATTCAGAACGAAATAAATAATAAAAAGTTAGGGTTTTCAAAAGAATTATTCTTATTTTTACAAAAAAATCATCATAAAAAATAAGAGATTACTGCAAACCTTCAAGAAGAATTTCAGATTTCTGGGAAAAAAAATGTTTTCTGTTTTTTGTTATAGGCAGTTTCAATATATATATAATGCTGCAAACGAAAATTCAGATGGAAATAAGCCCCAAAATAGAACGAATTCAAAAGAATGATTTTTAATTTTAAATAAAAAACCATAAATGAATGTAAGAAATTAGCAGAATTCCTGAAAAAAGTAGTTTTTTAGTTCAGTTCCAATTAGTTTCAAAATGAATGGAATTTAGCAGATGAAAATGATTTAATAATCCTATATTGAAAATAAATTTATCCTATAACTAAATAACTAATATTGTAAACAAAAATTTAGTTGGAAATAAATACAAAAATAGAACGATTTCAAACGAATTGCTATTTTATTTTTAAAGGAAAAAGTCATAAAAATAAAAAATTAATATAAGCTTTCAAAAAGAATATCAGAATTCTTGGGAAAAAAAAAACAGTTTTCGAGTTTAGTTTTAATCAGTTTCAAAATGAATGAAATTTTGCAAATGAAAGCGATTAACGCCGTTTTCGATATATATATATATATATATATATATATATATATATATATATGCTAAAAACGGTTTACTAATCATGTTTACAAAATAAATTAATCCATTATGAATATATGAATATGTTTCACTTATGGCGCATACCACGAAAACGAATGGCCAGCATGTTTCTTACACATTTAACAATATATATTTCTTTTTTTATTTTAATTTAAAATATAATAAGCCTTTTTGTATGAATTTCGTTCGAGTATCTACTTCAAAACCGATTAAGACTAACTTAATCAATTAGTGTTTTTTTAAGCAAACAAAGATAACGATAAATGGACTTAGGATTCCTGTGGTTGGCAGATAGAAGTAAGTCTTTTATGATTCGAATCTCTTCCAATATATTGAATTTTTTCGTTGTAATACAGATATTCTAATATAGTAATTAATTCAGATTCATTTCTTTTAATTATCACACTAAAATGTATTCTTAAATTCCCGGATAACAATAACATAAACCCAATCGCAACGAAGAAAAAAAAATCCTTTGTAATACTGATTTTCAGTAAATTCGGAGGAAAATCAAATTTCCAAATAAAAAAAGATAAATTTATAGATGAAACTTAATGATATATTAATTACTTAAGCTTATAATTATTTTCAAAACCAATTCCTGGTTTTGTAATTAGAAGGCTAAGCTTAGATTCCAGTAAAAGCTGTTTCTAGAAATTTTGCCAGAGTATAATTAATGACAAAATAGTATCAAAAATTTTTAAACTGTAATTTTTAATTTGTTTAGTGTTCAATCAACATCTATTTCCTTTTGTCAATTTGTAAGAACTATTTCCAACAGTCATTAAAAAATATGAACGTCTTTTAAAGTTTTAAAAAAAAAATCTTTTTATATATCTATTTATTGTTATTTTCAGTAAATGATATATTAGATTGAAGAAACGAATGCCTATACTCCAAACTTCTTTAATAGAAACAATTATAAAGAGATCAAGCCTAATTAAGAGATTTACAATGTAATCCGTTTTTAACTTCGAGTGCATTAATATACTTATATTAATTTAATTAATGGATAATAAATTTGATTTTAAAATCCTTTATAAAAGTAATGATTCTGAAAATAGGATTTTAATAAAATAAATCATTGATATTGCCGGTATTATTCATTATTCATATAGTTTATTTAAAAGCAAACATTAATAATTAATAATCAATTAATAATAATAAATGATTAACCATTAATCTTAATGATTCATTCCTATTAGAAATATTCATATGCACAATAAACAAAACAGAGTCATAGTTTTTTTTCGTCTAATAAGTGTATAGATAGGGCGTTTAACACAATTTGATATTTAAAAATGTTTGGTTGATAATATATTTGAGCATTGAGTTATATAGAAAGATTTAAGTGAAATTAAACATTACCAAAATTCCCGTTGAATTATCTGATAGTTTCATACAAGCGGTTAACGTCCAGGATAAATTGAGAGAATTCGACAAAATGTATCTAAAATTGAATGCCCAATAGTTCATACTATCAGAATCTCTTATAAGAATGGAACAAAACATGGCACATATGCTATCATCTAAAATTTACCCTTTTAAAGTTTACGAGATCCCTGCAAAAAAAGAACTGAAATGGAGGGAAATGTTTTTGTTTTGCATCATAACTTGCACTTAAGAGCACATAGCGTTGCACAACATGTGTTTTCTTTTCTCTTAAAATTGGAAACATAAACTTTTCAGTGTTGTGCATTTCTTTTCCAAAGATAGTTTCCTTGATTTTAATCATTTTTGAAAAGAAATAAAATATAATTTATAACAATGTTATTTTTGCTCGGCAATATTAAACTGTTAAGTTGAAAACGATTAGAATTAAATTTGTTGGTCCAGTTGTATAAATATAAGTTAATCCATAACTACAAAACGATGTGAGCTTAATATATAAAACTTGATATACGGCTTCGACGTCTA
This sequence comes from Argiope trifasciata, assembly GCA_026543055.1. Classification (NCBI taxonomy): domain Eukaryota; kingdom Metazoa; phylum Arthropoda; class Arachnida; order Araneae; family Araneidae; genus Argiope; species Argiope trifasciata. Next base: position 1,990,203 of record JAPMOQ010039601.1, read on the forward strand.
AACTAAAGACGCCTATTAAATTTGGAATTAAGAATTTGACCATCTTTTAGTTCGAACATTCAAAAGCATGTAAAGGATAAATTTAAAAACGCGGTGATTTAAATATAAAAAACTTGGTAAGTGATTTTGTAAGTACAATTGCACTTTTCTGCACAAGTTTGGTTTTAATCGACGGAAAAAAAAAGTTGTTCAAAATATATATTTGGATATATAATGTTTGTTTATTAATTGGATGCTAATCTTTGCAATTAATCGCTAAAAATTGTCTAAGATCATAGACTCTTTAGTAAGTAGTATAATTTACTAACAGCCTACGATTAACAATACGCAAGTGTATACTTTTATAAAAAAAATATGTAATTTTGGTTTTATAAATCCAGTATTATTATTATTAGAATATATTGGGTTGTTCGGAAAGTCATTTCGTTTTTTTTTTTTTTTTTTTTTTTTTTTTTTTTTT
>JAPMOQ010039601.1:1991062-2024622 GCA_026543055.1 Argiope trifasciata
AAAAAAATGACGAAAATGCTGTTTATTGCTCTCCATATTTAAAAGGGCACCATCCAAAAACTACTGCGAAGAATCAGCTGCACTTTTTCACACTCAAGCCTTGCTATGTCATCTCTTAAAACATAAAATGATTTTGCGGTTTAAGTATGAAATTGGGTGCGAAAAATGCAATTAAATCCTTTGTCAGGAAAAAACGAAATTACTTTCCGAACAACCTAATATAATTCTTGAATTGCGTGATAGGAGTTAAGAGCCCAAATACGTCAAAGATCGCATTCCAAAAGGTTGTTCAGTTACGTTTCCTCTGGCACTTGCCATGGACAAGCCTGTAGTTACAAAGACAACGATTTAAGAGGACGGGAGCATCTCTTGTTTTAATTAACTGGAGCCATGAGCGCGTCTTTTCCATCCACGACTTTCCCACCCATTCACTTGCATCTACAGGAGGACAACCATGCCAGAGCCGAGACTCGAACCCAGGACGCCTAGATCACAGGGAAGACACACTACCGCTAAGTCAGAACCCCTGTCGGTTCTTTACTAGCTATTGTTATTAATAGCATATGTTTAACAACAACCAAGTTTGTACATTTATGAGAAAGCATGCGAGAAAGTTTTGGGTAGACCATTCTCTCAGGTTTTTTAATTAATAGCCCACCTAATTAAGACATTTTAAAACTTAAAATCTACTTTTATTTTTGTTTATTTCAAACTGTTTCCCAAATTAAAAGCGTTTTTTTTTAATTATAAAAATAGATATTTGAAATTCTCTTGCACATTTTTCAAGTCTTAATTCCAGAAAAAAAAACGTAGCCTTAATATGATAGCCAACCCATCTACTGAAAGTAATATAGCTGTATAGCTGTTATGTATTTTTCTGCGTTTTGATACTTTCCATAGCATTTCGTCAGGACAAAGAATATAAAATTTAAATATCCTCTCCAGACTATCTTAAGCAGCATTATAATTAGTTTAAAAAAAGAATTCGTCTTAATCTGCATTTCATACTTAATTTTTGTTTTTCCATAGTGTGGGACAAATATATGCAACCGAAGGAACCCCAATTTGATCCAACAACCCCACTTTATGGACTATTATATATAAAATCAATTTTCTAGAAGTTAACTATTTAACGGTGAAGGCTTCTTTTCTTCACTGACATAACCTGAACTTTAAATTTTGTATTTATATTTCACCATCCCTTCCATCTTTAATGAATTGTGAGAAATAAGATCAAGATTTTATTGTAGATAATATTTTTTTCTTGTGATAGTGCCATAAATTATTTTGCTTGTGACATTCATGTTAATGTATGAAAGAGCAATAACATAAATACACTGCCCAAAATCATATCTACGGTTTTTATCTGAAGTTTCAAATCGGTTCGAAGCAAATATGAAGTGCCTGGCTTATTCAATGATATTGTGCTTTGTCATAGCCTTGGCATCATCTCAAGCCCCGAGTAAGTACATTCTCAAAGAATTAATTAACGTCTATAGAGGAATCAATTGGTATAAATAAAATTGATATCAGTTAATTATGACAAACATAAGAGAAGTGCCAACATTTAACAAATTAATTTTCTGGTTTTTGCATGTATGTAAAAAAATGCATAATAACTTATTTTTCACCTTTTTGATTAAATAACTTTTTCATCATGAAAATTAACTAATTAATAAAAAGCATCCTTTTCTTTTACTTATATCATTCAAATTTTGATTCTATATAAGTAGTTCAGTTTGGTATTGAGCTTGCATTATTGCAAGATAGCGCATTAATTGTCTTGTCGAAAAACTTGAAAGAACGAGCACAGAAAATTTGATGTAGACAAGATCTTGAATTACATCTGATTCGATGTAGTTCAAGTTCGATGTCAACATATTGTCAAAAACACAATGAATACACCTGTAGTCGAAAAACAACAACGACGTTTATTTACAGGGAAACAGGACAGCCTAAAGATGACATATATATACAGCCGAGACTAATTCACGGCAGCTCACAACAACAACATTAGCCCACAAGTAGAAATCCAGTAGTAACAACGTCTACAGTACACAAAGTGGCCAGACAGGATTCAGCTGGTAAGGGGATCTCGGGAGCTTCGCTCTACGATCACTCCAAGCGGCTGAAGATTCTTACTGTTCTTCGCTTAACTGCATCACTACAATATGATTGGCTACATATGACTCGATGCACAGTTGATAATATGGCACACAGTTCAGTTCAGCACTAGCTTGACTCCGCCGTTGCTTCGCTATCCTCTTGGAAACTCCGAATACCATTCACCACGACTCCCGACTCTATACATAAAATGCCGACCGATATCATGGCAATATCTTGACAATATTGCTCGGGGCATTCCGATCATTGAACAACATCTTGTAGATATCGGCAACATCTTACACCAATAAGGTCTACAAAGAAATATTTGATTTTTTTCAAGTTATTTGAAATAGTCTAAATATTATCGCCATCGTACTAAAACGGGTTGGATCCGAGTTGTTTTTCACAAATGATTCGTTTTTGTCTGAGAATGTTTTCAAAGATATTAAATTATGAAAGGCAGCGAATCTTAAACATGCATGAAGTGTCATTGGTAAAACAATGAACTATTCAAAGATGAAGTCCTTGATGATGATTTGGCAAACAACCTGGACAATCTAGGGGTTCTAAAACATAAAGAGTTTTTATAGGTGTTTGGTGTTATAAAATTCGAATGAATTTGAACACTTCAGTTAGTACCTTAAACTTTTCAATATTGTGATAACATATTGTTTATTAAAAATTTGTTTAGATCTTATTAAATGTTTTTAAATATTTACATTGTATTGTTTATTTGCTTTGTTTCATAGCGATTCTGCTAATTCGATTCGATAAATATTCAAAAGTTTTTATGTTGATTTAATTTTTTTAAATGTTCTATTTTGATACATAGACATTTTTAAGGAAATTTTGAACACAGGAACATTAATACAAAAATCAAACAGGAAATCGATATAAACGAGCTGTATGAACCAAAGAGAAAATATCAAATCATTGTGAATTCTATACAACAGTTGTTGACAAACCTGAAACAATATCAGTTGAATCATTTTACGGCTAATATTTATGAAATACGATGATCAACAAAATAGATTCTCTATGTTTTTTTCAATGAATGATACTTGATATATTTATAATTAGTTGTGGAAAATTGAAGAAAACTTTTTTTGGTGAAATATATATTTCTATATACATTTTTATCTTCGCTAAAATGAACAGAACGTCAATCAGCACATCCAATATTAAAAATGTATCAAAACGCCCATAAACAAATTTCTGTTCATATTCAATATAGATACAAAAAGAGGAAAGTCATAATTTATTATTAATCACATTTTTTTACATGCTAAATAGTAGATTTAAAAAAAATTAATTGCTTTCTAATCTTGAAATCTGATTTTTCTTAACTATGTTCATGAAAGACTCTATGTTGTTTCTATCCTTATTACCAGTTACCGCCGAAGATATGTAATCAAAATTTAGTTAAAGTTCTAAAAATATTAAAATAGAACACACCAATTGCGAATACAATTAAAAATAAATTTCATTGCTTCAGTTAATCAGAAAATATTCGGAAAAATTTATAATCAAATTCACTAAAAGTAATTCACTTAATATAATGAATGCTCGTAGGAATACCAAAAACAAAAAAAAACAACTCGGTCCTAGAATTTTGACCGCGCATTAAATTTAAGATTTAAAACCCGTAACAGAGATTTGTTTTTGGTCTTTTAAAAATCTCTAAAAATTTCCATCTGCTTATGAAATTGGCCAAATTTTAAAAGCACTGCAAATTTAAAATATGTTTCCAAACATACTGGGGCATTCTTAATAATCTCTTTATATCTTTAAAGAAATCGGTAAAGTAAACCACAAAGGAAGTACTGTTCGAAACATATATTTAGACAAAATCATTTTTTGAAAAAGCAGCCGGCAATATATAAAGGCTATAAACTTTTTCAAACAGAATGAAAGCCATATTCTAGATTACAATGGCAGAACTTTATTTGTCGGCCAATCCAGATTCGATTTATTTCGATCATTAAAGAGAAAAATGCCAAGGCGGGAGACTTGTGGCTTTTTTATTACCTTACCGAAGTATTTACGTTACATAACATTAATATTTCAAGTTACTAAATATCTATAATTACATTACAGCTCGAAAATTTTATTGTACCATACTTAAGCCTTTTAGATAACATTGACAACTAGAGTGCTACTAGAATAACAGATTTAAATATCATTAAAATAAATAGATTTTGATATTCAGAAATCTTAAAATGTAATTTGGAACTAATTTTTTATTGAAAATATTGTGTTACTGAACTTTTGCGCAAAACTGAACCGGGTTCAAAACCAGTTTCCTGTCTGAGGTTCCCTAAAATATCAGTGGCAATTGTCGTTTCACTAATATCATGCGGAAGTTAAGAGATCTGGAAGATAAGAGCAGTTCAGATGCCACTTTCATAATCTGATCGTGGTTAAAAATTCTAAGTTAAAAATAACTCTCATTGTTTCAAAACAGTATATTATTGTAATTAAGCTACTGTTTTTGCATGTTATACTGTTTTAGATAATGTTAAATTTTGTCACAGCTTTGATCAACAACAAGGAAATATGAATTTACAAAAACTCAACAACCCAGTTGAATGAATAACATTACAAGAAAGGCGTGTTTATATTGTCACGGAGATAGAATTCAAGAAGACACAGGAAGTAGAGTTAAATCAATTTATTAGCTCAACTCTGAACTAAGAACACAGTGACTGAGAGATCTTCAGCTTTTATACAAAAAGGGAAAGTTCCAGAATACTTATCTGGTAAGAAAGGTCCAGAATCTTCTGAAACACGAAATAAAAGAAAAACAAATCAAGGGAAAGTACTTAAACAAATTTGAAGTCTACTGGTAATCGAATACATGATCTTCTGACTATGAGTCCAGCGTCATAACTATTCAGCTATGCAGACTCAGCAATACTTCATTTAAATGCGGCAATACGAAAGGCAAAACCTTTCCAAAGATTTACTGTTAATACTGCGTTATATTTACTTTTGTATTTGCCTGACTGCATGTTCGCTTAATTAGCTGGTAAAGAACTATCTACAGTGGTCATTATTTGCATATGTGACTTAATTTTAAAATGGATTTCCTCTATGCAGCTGACTTACTCTACTTGTTCTTTGGAATTCCCTTATAAATTTTCTATTATTGTTAAGTTATTAAAAACAACTTGATAACATACTTCTAGTACAAAACTTCCAATTAAGTGTCCACTTTCTTAAAAATCTTTTCAATATTTTCATTTCAGGGGGTTGAATGAATTAATTTTAAATTGCATAATTTCCGAAAAGGTAACATGCTTTAAAATGATTCACTTTGTAAAACGAATTTTTTCTTTGCAGTTTACAATATTTTTGTAGTCTACATTATTTGACTGTTTTTTACTGTATAATTAGATTGCAAACGAATTATTTTGCATCCCCCTCGTTTCCTATATTTTGTAATTTTATTTTATAGCTAAATTCCATTTTTAAATACGGATTTATTTAATATATTTATATTTTTTTACACTAAAGTTTGAGTATGATGTGAGCTAACTAAAATGTAATCCTCGAACAATTTTATTTGTTTCATATTGATGGCATTTGTACTTGTTAGTAATATTATTCTTTCTTTTCAGATTACCACTTTTATAAAAAATATTCCATACCCAACAGTAAGTTGAGATCCTTTATTTTAAGAGTTCTAAAGTCACTAATATTTTTATTGAACTATTCTACTGATTCGATATGATCTGAAGGAAATAATAAGTTTAACGAATTAGGCTTTTTGCCGTTCGGTTTTTTTTAATAGTTGGAAATTTAATTCACTTTGATCAATTAATAAGCACTAAAAATCATTAAATATATGGGGAATCACAAATGTACAAATTTTAGGGGCACACTTCAATTTATCTTAACTAGTTGGGACTTAACTTTCATTAGAAAAAAAGAATCAGGTAAATAAAGAATCACTATATAACATTTGATCCCAAACAACGTTTAACTGGTGAAAATCTCAAAAATATATGGAGTCGGAGAACTGTTGGAAATTGTAAAATTCAATTAAACTGGGGAGTTTTAAAGATATTCAAGAAAAACTAAAATGGGAACCAGTAAAGATCGCTGCGACATCAGTTTCGATGTTCACAGAGAGCGTTGTCTAATTCAGAAGACAAATTCAGAGCACGGATTATAAGCATTATATAGATGAAAAATTCCTAGAAAACATAGGTTAACGTTTATTCATTGAAAATCGCAAAAACAGACTTCGAAAAAACAATGAGCCTGGTGAAGAGAGTGATCCTACGATTGCGAGGATAAAGAACTAGGTAATCGAAAAAGGCATTGTTCAATTGTGTATGAGCTCGACAAAAATCGCCAAAATGATTTTGGCATAAGTTTGGCGTTAAATTTTGTTATGGTACTATGTGTCTCCTGACAGTCTTTCAGATCTGCAGTAAAATAGACATTTTCAACAACTGAATAGGATTTAATAATAAACTTATCCATTAAAAATTATTTCCTAGAATCATCTGCAGTGTTCAGCTAAAGGTAATATCACCACTCCTCTAACCCGTATAAAAACTGGAAACTAAATCAAGTCAGTAATAACAATAAGTAAATACATACATACATACATACAATACCGTAAGTGCATGAATTTTCATTGTTAGATTCTTGCATGAACATTTTGTGCTTCGTACTATAGAGAAGAAAAGTAAATGCGCATTTTAGATGAGTTTTTTTTCTTTTGACAGATTGAGGTCCAAATTTGGTATAGAATTACGATCTCTGTAATCAGATTCCATGCCATACATTAGATATTAAACTTTGAACGGAATCTTCAGATTTTGATTTTTACGCTTTCAAGTAATCATATTGGTTTACTACCAATCTTACATATATACCGTGGCTAAAATAAATGAGAGTACGCCTTAGGTTTATTTAATAAAGTCGATTTTCTATATAAATACCACGTCACAGGGAAGTGCAAACGTGTTTTAATTTTTACTCATAATAAATGGTTTAATTTAAAGTAAGAATGTAGAAAAATCAATTAAAATTTTTAAAATTTAATAATTTTAGGACCATTTCAAATTAAAATATGCATATTTTTACCTAAAAAAATTGAGAACACACCAGTGAATTTTTTGTAATATTTCGCATACAAAGAAAGTGTCAATATTTATTTGCATGTCTTTTGGCCTTTATAATGGCCTCTAAAAATACACATCAGTGAACCACACTAGAAACAGTGATCCAAAAACATAAAATTAGAAAAAAAACCCAATTAAAACAATTGTTGCAAGAAGAATGGAGAAAATATATCCATATAGCATTAAAAATGGGTCGAATCGGTACCACGACGTTTAGAGGCTATTACAAAAGCCAAAAAGACGCACAATTAAATCTTGACACTTTTCTTGCATACTAGATATACAAAAATTTCACTGACGTATTCTCAATTGTTTGGGCAAAAATATTGCATAATTTTATTTAAAATACTAATGAAACTTTTAAGTTAAAATTTTTTTTCGTTAATTCTTCTTTATTTTTACTCTAAATCAAGCTAGTTTTCTATCTTAAGGGTAGCATTTCTTCCCCGTTAGCTGGGCGTCCCTGGTTCGAGTCCGATTAGGGCTCGATTGTTATTCTATGCTCTATCTGTGAGTAGCGGGAATGTATTCCTCTGTAAAAATGAGTTGTGCAAACTAATGTGGAGCATGATGCAGCTAAGTCGCACTCTTGGCCTTAATTGTCATTATTGAAAAAACAGGGGACATTAATTTAGACTTAAATCGCCTGCTTTCTGTCAGCGGGCTTGTAAAGTGCCACAAGCAACAACTCTAATTTAAACCATTTGTTACGAGTAAAAATATAAACACATTTGCATTTCTCGGTAATGTGCTATTTATAATGGAAGTCGGATTTATCAAGTAAAGTAAGGTGTACTCTCAATTGTTTAAACCACAATGTATACTTCCTGTAACTGCATTTCGGATTTTTTTTTTTTTTTTTTTTTTTTTTTGAGAATTTACGTGAATGGATTTTATATGCGAATGTATTGACTGATGGAGAGATTGTTGGAGATTATTTGTCTAAAACACATCACATTCAGATAAAAAAAAATATTTTTGATAATAAAAAAGTATTTAGGATGTTTTCATTCAATATTATTACTTTCTTGCATACAAAGTTATACAAAATATTATTATCAGTTAAAAAATCCGATTTCGAATCTTCACATTTCAACCCTTCCTGAGTTCCGAAAGTACATTGTTAGAATCACACCCATCTTTTTGTAAACACAAAGAGTCCATAAAGTTTCGAGCAAAATGAGTGAAATTTGATGTCCGATCTTAAAATCAAATTTCTAGATTTCTGCATAAGTTTGAACGGCATTTATCTCCAGGAAGTTTCTAGGTTTTTTTTTCTGAGTGCGGAACAATCAATGACCTCAAAATGTAAAAAGATGTGTAGATGATGTGTGATCTTTAATTTTTTGAGTAAAATTTGGTTTCCGACCTTAAAATCAAATTTCTGCGTATTACTGTCAAACAAAATGCAGAAAGTTAGAAGGAAACCAGCCACCCTGGTTTATATTGATATTTGGTTCAAAATAACTCCTCAATATGCAGAAAAGTTTACTTTAGATTACAATGCATATACTTGAAATATTGCAGTACAAATTAGAGTTATAATTTAGTTTTCATTTTTATTATAGGTGGACAACCGTAAGTAGTTGCAGGTAATTTTCTTCAATCAATAGGATATTTTTTTCTATATTTAATATTCCATTACATATTCATTTAGAATCAGGTGTCTGAACTACTGCAAGCAGATTATAATTGATTTTATTTTGAATTTTCTCGTTAGGTGGACAACCTGCATATGGAGGTAATAAATAGATAATAGTAATAATACTGCCAACGAACATATCATGTTTCCCTTATATTAATGAATCTTTATGATTGCATTGTTAATTTGACAACAAACCGATAACTACTTGCAGCATGATGTAGGATATTGTACGATAGTTAGCGATATTATTCAATTTTCAACAATGCTATATAGTATCTTGAAAAACGTTTAATATCATGCAGTATTAAGCCATATTTTTCTAAAATATTAACGTCAAAGTCAAAAGATGTTTGAAGAATAAATTACTCTATATATAATATCCAATTATATAGTTATGAGAAAATATACAAATTTTCTATTTACATTTTAAGAAATTATTGCGATATTTAAATTTAAAAAAATGTCTGTTTCAATTCCTTATGCTCAATTGTCTAATTCTGGATTTCTAATTTAAAAAAAATCATTTTCACAACATATATTTTGTTTATAAATCACATATTAGTATATAAATCTCACTATTAACTGTGCAACAGCCACCTAATTATTATGGAGGTAAATGTTTCTAAAATATATAATGTATTTAAAGCTCTGTCTTGTTAATTTGGAAGAATAAATGAATATTAGTGTAGTATTTACTGTCACAAATGTTAAAGAATTATATATTAAATTCCAATAGCATATTTAAAGACATTTAAAAGCATGAAATTATAGTATTGTTTTAAAACGGTTTGTATAAACAATTTTGAAATATCTTTTGAATTCGTATTAAGTGTTAAACATAGTATAAATTTTAAAGTAGATATTTTCTCTTGAAGTAGTCTAGAAATTCATTTGTATTTCTATTGTATATATTATAAACGCTTGTATTAATATCTGCATTAGGCGGACAGCAGCCAAATTATTAAGGAGGTAATATTTTTCCAAAATAATTACTGCAATTACATCACCGCAGTGTTAAATTCTGAGGATAAATTAATATTCTTGTAGATTTCATTGTCTAATTATTTTTAAAAGTGCTATGAAATGCTTTTTTTTTCGATAAATTGAAATCAATATTTGCTTCTAAAGTATAATTTTAATTGTAAATTTACTAACCATGCATCACTTAACTAATTCCTTAAGCGTTGCTTTCAAAATAACATGTTCAGTTTGACAAGAGTTATCCCTGATTTCGGACAAGGGTTTTGAGTTATAGCTACTAATCATCTCTCCAAATCCAAAAATAACAAGGGTACAAGTCTCGAGATCTAGTCGACCAAACATGGCTGAAACATCTAGATTACTTGCTACTCCGTAAGATACCTTTAAAACACATTTTCAGTGTAAATGGCAATGTTAATGTGAACTATATCTCGCATAAAATAGGTTCGTGTGCTTGCAAGTGCAAAACAGTGTCCTTTTGCAATGATACTAAAAGCTGTGAAAAAGCAAGGCATGTCAATGGGCTTCTCAGGGATTATTAATCAAATAAATATGGAACCTAGCAAAGGCGCTACATTGAAAATTTTCCATATTTATTGTGTTTTTTTTTTGTTGTTGTTTTTTTTGCACAAAAGCCCGAAAAGGCCATACTGAGCTATATATATGATCTAACAAAAGATAGACATTGCATAAAGTGAAATGAAACGAAGTAAATATCCGTGGAAACCTCAGGAATGGGACATACGCATTCATCTAAAGGAAGTGAGCCCCTGAGGGGTCCATATTTATTGCAATATTTTCATAAAAACGCCTTGTGCAGGCAATTTTTTGTAATCATGTATTTATTTTCTGAATATCTTTCGCTTATTCTCGCTAAGTTTTATAACTTTTATATGAATAGTTACTGGTATACACAGATATGCTGTTGTTGTGTTATGGCTCTGTATAAATCCTTGACGGTTATCTGTCAGCGATTTAAGCCGAATGAATGTTTTTTCAGAGTACAAACTAGCTACTTTACGCTCCACAATTGCTTGCACACCTCCTTTTTATAGGGGGACACATTCGCACTACTCACATGCCCTAACCGGGACTCTCAGATCACACGGAGGAAGCGCTACCCCTATGCCAGGACTCCAGAAAACACAGATATGAAATAGTAATATATATATTACAGCATCTTCAGAGGTATTATAACGAGCATAATGCGCATTCCTATACTTTATAATAGTGCAGTATGTTATTCAACAGCATAAGTTCCATTCGTGTTTTAGTTATTCTTATCAAAAAAGAGAAATCTCTTTCGCTGAAGCAATAGTAAATGACAAGTAGAAAAGAGTTATAGGATTCCCTGAAATTTTTCTATTGATTCTAATTAGGGATTCAATCTTATATGATTTTTATTTTGTTCAACACGACTATCTAAGAAAGCACACCCATGAATTTCTTTGACGGATTCCAAATTTTCTAAATGTTCCAAATTCCAAGGAAATGAGAATATTTCATTTAGATATTTTCTTTCATTTCCTTTATGGTAAATAAAAAAAAAACAATATTTTTCAATTATATACAATTCAAATATTTCCAGAGACAGGATTTTTGAATTGAAAAAAAAAAAAGCGGGAAATCCTAGAAATCAGCTGTGGATCATTGATTTGAAGCATTTATGAAGAAATTAAATTAATTATTTTCGTTCTCACACTCTGTATATACCTTTAAAGAAACAATTGGTGAAAAACAATTCAGACTAATGAGGTTTCTCAAATAGTTGTTACAAATGTAATAGAATGATTTGTAAAATCTCTACAATAATATTTATAGTATTATCTGCAATAATGCTTATTTTATTGCAATGTTAAGTGAACAACAACCTGTGAATTATCCACGAGGCAATTTACGCTCACTTTTTCTGAGTAAATATGACAGGCATTCTTTAATTCGTGAAACATATAGCAAAATATTTAAATTTAAACTGTATGTGCAGCTATATAAAGTATACGCAGGAACTATTTGACTTAAGTAAAAATAATTTAACTGGAATACAATCTTGCTGTCATATTTTTTGCTAAGTATTTGTGCATTGCTCTATATCATATCAATTTTAGGTGGGCAGCTGCCAATGGATCAAAATTATTATTGGGGTAGTTTTATTTTTCTGTATTTTTTATAATGAATATGTACAATATATATTAACAAAATGTAAAGTAATAAATTAAGATACATTATCTGTACACTTGAGAAAAAAGCTGTGATGTTGCAGTATTATTTTAAGGCTTGCATATACTGAATCATTTTATATTCCTATTAGGTGGATACATTCCAAACTATTATGAAGGTAAAAATCGTTTAAAAAAATATTATAAATGTGGTTTATTAGTTTTTCATTTCATTTATGATTGAATTTTACATTTATATTATGTGGACAGCAGCCATATTATAATAGAGGTAATAATTACTATTAAAAGTATTACAATTGCGATGACACTTCGAATACTTATTACTTGTACTTATGGGATAGTTATAGGCAGAGTAAAATTCTCTTATAAGTAATCTGTATAAATTAAAATGAACACATGTTTGTCTGTATGTCTCTTATGCGCTGCCGTACCACTCATCCGATTGCGATGAAACTTTTGTATACTTATTTCTTGCACTTATTTGTGTTCTTTTGAAGATGGGAAAAAAATATTGCCAACCCTAAAGTCTTGAATAATAAAGTTTAAAAATAGAATTAATATTTTTCCGCTTCTCCTTTATGTATCATTCAATTTAAATGAGTGTATTCCCTTCCGATACGAAAATAAATAGTATTCTTTCTATCATTCCTAATAAACAAGACAGTTATGTTGAATTTCAAGCGATATTTCCAAAATTATTTCTTCTGCGGCAGCAACGCACCTGGTACCAGCTAGTTGTTTTATAAAAATAATTATTAGATAAAATATTTCTAAATCATGTTTGATTATACATTTATGCGATGCTATATTTTTCTATTCTAAGTGAACCATAATATTCTATCATGAAAGTTGTTTCAAATAGATAGGGTATATGTAGCGGTACTTGTAACAGTAGTCTGTTCAACACAATCTCAAATTTCTTAGTCATTAGCCACAGAATCTTTTTCTGACTTGTAAAGACCCTTACACAATTCAATTTCTACATTCCCTCCCTCTTCTCTACGCAAGTTTTGAAACCAGATATTTTTTGTTGATCCTTATATAATTTCTATATAATTGGAATTTCTTAAAATATCTATATTTATTAGATACGACATTGTTTATTTATTTTATTATATGATTAATTAATTGTCCAGAAATGTACAGTAAAAAATAGCATGCGGTTTTAGGATTTAAAGAAATAATTAATTAATGTTTTCTTAAGAATCGGTTTCAGTATTTGGAGAATAAAATTTAAAAAAAAATGTTTTTAATTGCAAAAACAACCTGCGAACAATATTCTGAAATATAAATTTTGCACAATTTTCATTTAAATTAGTGCGATTAAATGGGTTTTTTAAACTAAATGAAAGTACAAAATAATTTATCCTGAAAATATAAAAGATTCTAAGATGTTGCACCTCGCTACTTTTAACAACCACGTCTTATATTTCTTATAAAGGTCCGGGTTGCCTAGTTGGTAGGTTGTTGGATTCACAGCCCTTGGGTTGCAAATTCGAACCCGGTGGGCCAAAGATCTTAGTGAGTGGTGTTGGCTGGCACACGTATAAGTATATCTGGTCATAAAGTCCTCCATGTTGAGAGTAATACCTTACGGGTGTACGGCTGATCTCTGATCAAGGTCCAAATTACGATCTGTGAAGGGTGTATGAAATGAGTTCGAGTGTATGAATGTCGTTCCGTAAAAAGGATTGTGACGCATGAGCAACTAACTAGTATTCTTGGCCCTCGATGGCGCTACTAAAAACAAGAAACGCAAAAAACTCAGATTAAATCGCAATGGCTCTTTAGTCAGAGACAATAGAAACTAGACTAGTCAATGACAAGTGTCATTAGATAAAACAACTTTCCTTATTTGATAAATCGGCTCTGAATACCAATGACTACTCCCCTATGTTTGCTGGCATCCAGTAAACATGCCAAATGATTTGCTGTTATTTGCCTATGTTCTATGCAAAGTGACCTTTCGCATCATATTTACTGATTTCTCTCACTGCAGGTTGTCAGCAAGTATCTTGTCACTCTTATTGCACAATCGGGAGACGCCCCGATGGATGTTCGGAATGTATATGTGTTCAGAACTAAAAGGTAATCTTGCAATTTTATCATTGTTGATAATTGAATTTTATTGTAACCCTCATTGTGTGAGGATTTACAATGAAGATTGCAATGAAAGCTTTTTACAATTCCAACTGAAGAAAAGAAGCGTTTAGAAAGCTTTAACTTTTTGAGATAAATGTAAAAATGTTTCTAGAACTTTATCTTTCTGGACTAAGGTCAGAAATTTTTTTAGAATTTTGATTTTCTGAACTAAAAAAAGAAAATAATAATTTTCTTTGGTAAAGGAATTTGAGACTGTCATGGAATAACCACTTTTTTCTTTTCCCATTTTTTCAGAACTTGGGAAAGAAAAAAAGGTTAATTTTTTATTTTTCCTTTCAAAATTTTAATTTTTAAAAACTAAGTTCGTTTTCTCTAAGTTGGTGGCAATAATTCGCATTAGTATATATATAGAATTCGATTATATTAAAAATACTAAGTGCGTGAATTTTATTTAGAGACGTCAGTGATAGGAATCTTGTTTCATCTAAGGTATGTCTTGCATTCATATGATTCCGCATTTCGATGAGTATCTTCTAAAATATAATGCAAAAATAAGCAACCTAATTGCCTCAAAATTCCTAAAGTAATTCAAAAATATTTTAATGCACCAATGTGCGAATAACACTCATGAAATATTGCCAGAATAAAAATTAAATTCCTCTAATTTTATCCTCATTTTTAATTAAGAGACATACGTGACTAATTCTTCCCCCCTAATCACCAAAACTGTTGAGGCATTTATCAATGCCGCAGGACCAGTTAATTTCACCCATCTTGGTAATAACATCTCCCTGGCTACTGAGCCAGTGCTGGGTACTTCTTTGAACATCGTCATCTGATATGAACCTTGTTTCGGATAAGTATGCCAGAAAAGGGAAATATTCACAGGGGGCCTGATAGGGGCTGTATGGGGTGCTCCAGACTTCCCACTTTAACGTTTCCTGCAGTCTCTCTGCTCGCTTTTAAAGAACGATTCCATTTCGCCTCCTGTTTTCTACTCATTGCTTCGCCCCCATACACTCCAACGTCTGTGAATGTCCAATGGGGACACTTTCTTGGCCCATAGAAATCGTATCACCGCTCGCACATCTGTGCAAGACCGCTTCTCTAAACGTCTTGCTATTTACTGTCGCTGTTTCAGGTCTCAGTACTGACACTATCTGTTCGAACAACCCCTTTAGACAATTAGCGCAATGTGTCTCCATTCTGGATTGAAAAATTCCCATCCACAAGTTCTATTTTCCAAAGATTGCTACTTCTAAACTTTTTTTTGGATCACTCCTCGCATTATCGAGTATATAACTCGTGAATCATCGATAATATACGGGTTTCAAGTATGCAAGGTTTATCTATTCTATAATGCACGCAATAATCAAGTTTTATTTTTGTACACGATTGTTTCATCAGATAAAATTATATTTAGTTGAATTAAAACTGATGGAAAATGTGGGTTCCTGTTTCCATATGAATATATTATTACGCAAATGAATACGGAAAAAAGGCTAATGGATTCAGAATTAAGAAGATATATTAATAATGAAATCTTCAAAATAAATTAATGTTTAAATAAAGTCCATAACACAAAGATATCCTAGTTCAGATATGTATTAATACAAAAACTTTCAAATATATTATCTATAAATATATTATAAATATTATTCCCATCGTTTAATATTATGGTATAATTTAATAAAATAATATTATTATTGATTTTCTGTCTTTGATATATATATATATATATATTACAACCTCTAAAACCTTTTCTTATAATTTCTGGTAATCATCCAAATGATAATATTTGGGCGAGATTTTGAAGATGGCACAATTTTGATGTGCTGTCTAGGCAGGAGATAGCAGACCATGTCCTCCGAAGTTGTAAAATTTTTGATGATGATGAATCTCCCAATGTGATAACCTTCTTCATTGTTTTCTAAAAGACCTAAATTTATGCCTCAAAAGCGATAAATCGTGAGCTTTTGTCCCATGGATTTTGATGCTTCAAATATACCCAAACTAAAACAGCACCATGTTCTTACATGAGAAAACTAAAGGATAATCAAATCTTGTGTCTGATAGACATAACGGAATATTGTATTAAGTTTAATACTTAAATTTTATATTTTTAAAGGGATTTTTTAAATTATACCAAATCTAAAAGAAACAAATGTGAAAGAAAATATTATTTAATGTCATTGAAAGAATCCTGAAATCCGGTGATTCGAAGAATGAATATCAATGTTAAAAATATTTTTTAATAATATTTTCAAAATTTATTATAGATAGGGCAAATAAATTATGCTTCGAACAAGACTGGCACAAAGGAGGAATTTTTTTTTTTTAATTTTAAAGTAATACCAACAAATTTTCTATGCTATAATATTGTTCAACAAAAAGAGAATTTTTTTTTCAATAATATTCAGTAAAAATCTCCAAAAAATTTTAAGAATGGTTTCTTTAAGAGAAACTAAAACTTAAAAATTGACTACGTACTCTATTTACCAGTTCTGCATCAAATCTTCTGATTTGTTGAGCGTTTGTTACCCCTCCTTTCATGATATTGGAATTTCCCCCTATAACCTTTAACGAATAAAAAAGTATATTCCAAACAGGTGTACAGTTAATTTTTTTTTGGTGGCACATTTTTTCCCATTTATTGCGTAGTAAGAAACCTAGCTGTCAAAAACCAAATGTTGCAATCATTATAACGGATTTGAATTTGTCATTCCACTGATTGTTGTGGATTCAAGAAGCATGTGATTTCTTGCATATATTTTTATAACTAATCTGAGATTTTTTCCCTCATAAAAGTGATAATGAATAAGAAATTTAGCAGAGAGAAACATTGTTGATTTTGCATTGAGCTTAACATACAGCTTATAAACATGTGAATTTGCATAATGGCTGATATTTCCATCGTACCCGTTTTTAATTATTTTATAATATATATTTATATTTCTTTTTGTATACAGCCGACCACTTCACTACCACTGAACTTAGCAGTATCGACAAAATAATATATATACTAGGATTTTTTTTAAAAATTTTTCGTCAATGTAGAGCATGAATAATATACCCCTTATTTATTTTATAGAAAAAAAGGGGGAAAAATCAAAGAAGGATTCAATTTCTGTGTCTCAACGCGCATGTTTTATAATTTACACATAATATAATTAGAGTGATTTAACGAAATTATCAATAGAGACATAATTTGCTTTTGCACCACGAAATCGCTCTCAGTGATTTTTTGATTTATTTAGTTACATTTTATTGAATAATTATCAAAAAGATTATTACGTATAAAAAAGACTAATGATTTTCGCAAGAATTGAACTATCATTTTTCATATTCACGTGAAAAATACTGAAATCTTAACGTTTGACCGATTGAGCTACCACCCGTTGATCTCAATTTGCATTACAAACTGCTAAAACTCTATTTAGAATTTTAAAAATTAATTTAAATTAAATAATGAATTAATATTTGAAAGAAAATTGCATTAGCATCGTGTGTCATCCAGTACAGATGTAAAAATGTATTTGAACTCGAGTGAATGAATAAAATTTATTTTATGAACGATTGAAAATTTGAACAAGATAAATAAATAAATATCTATTGGGAGAATGTAAACTAATGGCAGGAATTGAAAAAGGATGAAAACTTTTTATTTGAAATTGAAAAATCAATAATTCTTCTTGGTTTTTTAGTTCAAAACCGGAAATAAAACTTAGAAATCTGATTTGAACAGTGAAGCCAACAGCTTAAAGCAATAAAATGGTTATGATTTCTTCCGAGTTCTGTAAATTTTTTTCTGAAATGTCAGTCAGTTTAAAAATATGAAATATAAATATTCTCCCACAAAAGGTTTTATGCAGCTTTATAATGTCTTTAATTTAAAAAACACCAACTAACCATAATCCATATTTGATACACAATGATTGTTTCTTCTTTGTAAAGGTTCACCGAATTGAATCCAAATTTATATAGGACTGACTACGACCACTTTATATTTAACCACCACTCTGATCAAATGTTATATTTCAACTGTTGACTAGAAAATACTTCTTTTCTTCGCTAGCATTACTTACACTTTAAATTTTTTTTTTTTTTTATATTTGACTATCGTTTCTATCTTCAGCAAATTTGGCAAACAAGCTCAAGATTTTATAGCAGATATCATTTTCCTTAGTGGTGATAGTTTCATAAATTATTCTGCATTTGACGTTCATGTTAATATACTAAAAAGCAATAGCATAAATATACTTCCCGATATCCTATGTATTCTTTATGTCCTGAAGGTTTCAAATCGGCTCGAAGCAAATATGAAGTGCTTGACTTATTCTTTGCTATTGTGCTATGTCACAACCTTAGTATCATCTCAAGGCCTGAGTAAGTATATTCCCAAAGAATTAATTAACATTTATTTGTTGGAATCAAATGACATAAATAAAATTTATATATATTAAGGAAAGTTCCTGATAAACATAATAATAGTACCGACATTTATTCAATAATTTTGTGATTTTTGACCAAATGTAAAAAGGAAAGAAAAAAAAAATGAATGTGAAAAAAAAGGAATAAATTTAAAAAATGTAAAAAGAAAAATGAATTTTGTAGTAATTTTTTAATCTCCTCGATTAAATCTAATTTCTTATCATTAATAAAAAACAGATTAAGATATCCTGTTCCTTTAATTATGTCATTCAAGTTAGATTAAGTGAACTGAAAAGAATAGCACCTTAATTCGGCACTCTTTGTGATAAAGGCTGTCACAACAAGATTTATTTTTTGACTAGAAAAATACAAATGAAAATAATTAATATATCACTGTTTTGGATTTAGTATTTTTTATTGACAATTCTATCTATACTTAAAAAAAACCCAAATAATATTGCTTATGAACTATTGTCTTGCCATGTAGCTTTTACTACAATAAAAATATTGATTTAATTCTTTTCTCAACATTTATGGAGTTTCGAATTTTTTTTTTCGTAAAAATAAAATGAATAAAAAATTATATAAAAAAAATAATAATTTAGTTTTTAAATTTGCATAAAAATCCTTATTTTATTGTTTCGATCAGCCAGGGTTTCTTTTCCTTTTCTTAAAGCTCATAATTCCACTTATTTAAAAAATATATATCTTAAAGAAGTCTCGAGGCATGTTCGAAAATGTTATCACTTTAACATTAGATTGTCATTCCACATCGAAAGGTGGATTTAGGAGAATTTAGTGCTATCTTTAAAATCGTTCAGAATAAATTATTGAATCATAAAAAAGTTTTGATATAGATTGTAGACTACTGTTTAAAATTTTCGCTAATGTATCAATTTTTAAATCGTATGTGCAAATGTTTTTGTTTTCAAATATTTATTTCATATTATTTTTCTGCTCTAAGAGTTTTTTTAAGATTCGACTCGATAAGTAGTCATTTGATTTTATGCTAATTTAGGTTTTTAAATATTTCCTTTTGCTTCACAGAAGAAAAAAAAAATCGAATAGAAATTTTGAACACAAAAACATTAATGTAAGCATCAAACATGAAATTAATAAAAGCAAAATAAAAAATATCAAACAATTGTTAATTGGGCACGTGATTTGCTAACAAAAATAGGAAATATTAAACTATTTTGAATTCGATTTATTGGTTGATAAAAAAAACTGAAAGAATATCAAATTATTAAGATTTATTTTTATGAAATAGGATGATCAACAAAATTGATACTGTCTGTTTTCCTCAATAGATGGCAGTGGCATATTAATTACTATGATATGGGAAATAGAATTTTTCTGTCGGTGAAATAAATATTTCTCTTTACGTTTTTATCTTTTCTTATAAGGAAGAGAATGTCAATAATAAAATCTATTTTTAAAAATACATGCATACGCCTACAAACAGATATCTGCCCATTTTCAGTATTAAAAAAAATGAGGGAAAATTAATAATATAAGAATCCAAAATATTTTTTAACAAAACAATGTATTCTTATAGTAAATGGATGTGTATTTTTTATTTTAATTAATTTTTGCTTTCTTATATTGAGATTTGTTTTTTTAAGCTATGTTAATGAGAAAACTATATTGTTTCCATCCTTATTATCAAGTATCGGTAATATGGAATCAAAATTTAGTTAAGTAATTTATAATTTTATAACTAAGCTCTAAAAATATTAAAATAGGTCCCACAAACTGCGAATAAAGACAAGTATACTAAATTTTTATCTTTTGGTGAATCTGTAAAATATCGGAACATACGATATTAATGTTGAATAATGTGTTTAAGTGATGATCATAATATCATCTTCATAGGAATAACAAAATTTACAATAATCAACCCCGATCTAGATGGAATTTAAAATTCCAGATGCGTAACAGAATTTTTTTCAATCGTTTAAAAATTGCTTTAAATTTCATTCTATTTATATAATTAACTAATTCTTATAAGCATTTCATAATTAAAAAATTAAATATAACTAGTTCTTAAAATATCTCTATTTTTCTGTATCTCTAATCAATGTAAATAACAATTAAAAATATATATTTGTACTAAATACATATTTCTAATATAATATTTGTTGTAACTATTAAAAATATATATTTAAGCTAAATATTCATTTCTAATAAAATAGTAGTAGTAACTATTAGAAATATATATTTAGGCTAAATATATATTTCCAATGTAATAGTTTTTGTAACTATTAAAAATATATACTTAGACGCTTAAAAGTAGTTTTTTAAAGAATAGCTTATAATATACAAAAACTATAAACTATTTTAAACAGAATGAGAGCAATAATCTAGTTTATATCGACAGAGCTTTATTTGCTTTCAAAACCATATTCGATTTATTTTAATCATAAAAGCGAAAAATGTCAAATTAGAAGATTTGAGACTTTTTTATTACGTCATTAAAAATATCGATATTTTGTAACTTGAACAAAAAAGCTATAGTCACAAATCAACATGAATGGTTTTTTTAGTAATTTTTTTACCATTTTAGATAACAGTAACAGTGAAAAGAGTGCCAGATTCGAAGGCCATTGAAATAAATAGGTTTTGATATTGAGAAATCTTAAAATGTAATTTGGAACTTTTCGGGGGAAAGGAAGCAGCGTGGATTCGATTTTTTCGTCAAGTAGGTTGCAGATTCAAAACCCAATTCCTCTGAAGAACCACCGTAAACTCATATTGACTAATTACCTTCCCACTGGTCTGATCAGAGCCAACGTTTTCTCACTTGTATAATGTAGAAATTTAGAATTGCGATGCTAGTTCAGACATCATTCTCATTATCTAATCATGATTAAAATTCCAAAATAATTCTTACACTATTTCGAAACTGGACATCAATTTAACTAAATTAAAATTAAGCTGCAGTTTGGACAACAAATATTTCAAGGCAATATTAAATCATGCCACTGGCTTTGAATTGAACAGCAAACAATTAAATTTATTGAAATATAAATTTCAAGTCTTCAAGTCCCAGTTGTATGAATAACAATATAAGAAACGTGTATCTCTGTTAATGGCAAGTCCGTCGAACATTTTAAAAGCTTCAAAGATTTGTTGTCAATGATATAATATCTTGTTACTCTGTTATATGATTCGCTACATGCTCATTTAATTCAACTGTAAAGAACCGTCTGCAACGGATGACCTTTGTACTGTTAATCTCATGCTCAATTGTAAAGCTGACGTGCCACTGTCTATATGACCTACGGTATGGCTCACGGTATTTGAATTTTCCAGTAGAATTTCTAATATAGTTCAATATTTTTTGATGTTTTTCATGACTAGTTTGAAGGCTCATGGAACTGGTTTGATGTTACTGTCAACCAGGTAAAATAAGTCACAACAGGGAAGAAATTTTCATTTAGGTTCTTAAAAATCTTTCCAACAATGCCCTTTTAGTATTTTAAGATAATTAATTTAAATTGCATAATTGTTGAATGGATAATAGTTGTGAATGCTTCATTTAGAGGAAAGTTTTTTTTCCCTTTAAAGTTAATCATAATTTTGTAGCACGCTATTTTTTTGCTCGCCTTTTTTACGCTATTTTTTATAATTTAGAATGTAAACAAAATACGTCACATCTGTATCATTTTCCACAATTTTTAATTTAATTTTATCCCTAACTGTCCTATAATGATTAATTCAGTTAATATACTTATGTTTCCTTTTATATTTGTAATAAAGTCTGAATATAAAGTGAAATAACTAAAATTAAACCACTAAATAATTTTATATGTTTCACATTGAAACACTCTCACTTTAGTAACATAATTTTTTTTCTTTCCAGATTATCGGTTTAATAAACAATACTACATGCCCAATGGTAAGCTGGCATCCTTTATTTTAAGATTTTTAAACTTACAAATACTTTTATTGAATGGTTCTATTAATATGAATAGAAGGGAACAATTAGCTTAACAAAAAAGGAATTTTGCAGTTTAATTTATTTTAATAGGGTAGAAATGTACATCACTTTAATCAATCAAATAACAAATAAAAATATCACAAATATACAAATTTTGGGTTATATATTTTTTTAATTCATGAGTTGGGACTTGACTCTGTTAAAATTGTATATGTGCACAATGAACAAAACATATGTAGGGCTATAAAAATTGGCGTGACATTAATGTTTGTTTCAATTTTATTCTCAAAAAATCTTTTTCTTAATTCTGAAATATCCGTTTATGCATTAGAAATTTAATTCAAAATAAATATAGTCAATATACTTGGTGCTCAGGTGATAGTCAAAGGCAGGTTGTGCAGTATTAAGTATGGCAGAAAGCAGGAAGAAGAATATTTTTAATTTCGAGAGCTGTATCAGCCTATGGTGCTCTAATTTTTAACGCGTATTATTTTCTAATATGGCATTCTGAAACTATAAAATTCTTGACAATTTGTAATAAAAATAATATTGAAGTGATTGGAGGAAAGACATTGGCGAACTTTGCATCAACTCGACGAAATTGCCAAACCTATTTTGGCATTCACTTAAGCTTTACATTTTGTTATAGCAAATTTGAATCATTAAATCTGCTGTAAAATGAAAATTTTTAGGGCGTGACTAACATATTGCAATTAATTCTAACTTCTAAAAACGTTCTCCTTGAAATTTTCAAACATTGATCTATTAAAGATGATACGAATGAAAATTAATATCACCTGTCCATCTGATACAAAAATTTGAGACCTTAAGCAAAGTCATGCACACAATAAGTGCACATATTCAGGAGTCCCGCACAGGAAAGATTTGCTCTTCGTAGAATATTGAGAAAAAAAAAACCCCAAAGAATTAGGTACACATTTTATGAGTTATGCACATTATGTATATATACGTATAACAAAATCGCGTATTATATTTCATTGATTTCAATTAATGTCTTTTTCAATTACTATGTTTAAATGTATGCGAAAGTACAGATCAACAAATGGTCAGTCCATCATGGGGTATGATTTAAAATATGATATGGATCTGTATGTTAAATCTTAATATATATACAGTATCTTCCAGAATTAATTTCCTGTTTGGATTAATTATGCTCATTTGCAACCAATAACACAGGCATTCATATTTCTGGTAACTGGATTTCCTTCTATGGGAATTCATATTAATGGATTTCATTTTGCGAATATACAGACCGACAGATAGTAAATTCTTTGTATGATATAGTTCGAAATTTTCTTTAAGTCAAAGCTTTTGATTCTAACTCTAATTAATCAATTTTTTAGATGCTAATGATTTAAACTCAAAAGTTTAATTGATTAGTTACTACAGTTGTTACTAAAGTTACTTAGTTACTAAAGTTGTCATGAATATCAAGACTCAAATACATAAACTTCCAATGAACGAATTTCGTTGAAAATTTGCAAAAATATATGCAAACGGTGTAAAATTCCTTTTTCGAACACTTATACTTTTAATGCAAGAGGCTTTTGAGTTTTTAAATTCCCTGACACATAAATACGGTAATAAGCAGATACAACTGCAAAAATATATATTTTTAAATATTTGCAGAGGTCCGAAATGTAAATATTCGTCGTAATTTTAAGTTTGAAATTCTCGATGATTACTATTCTTTCTCGTTGAGTTCTTCTTATGTAAAAAAGTGAAAGGATATTACAGCAAATGTCGAAAAAGTATCAAGAATCGAATCCATCGAAATTTGCCAAATTTGTTCTACATTCTCTTTGACATTGAATTTTCAATATACATATTTTGCCAGTTTTTCCGATATACAGTATAATGAAAGTTATCATCAAATTCGAAATAAAATAGTTTTGAAATAAATTTTCATTGTTTTCAGCTATCAAAGGAAATATTCAATTAGAGACTCTTTATCGAAAACAAATTGTAATTAGACAGAAAAAGAAGTATTTCCGATTTTTAAAAACTATTCCCGATATTTACAATCAATGTACTTTCTTATACATGAAAAGAAAATACTATTATCGATTTAAAATTCGATCTTGAATCTTCAAGTTCCTGGCCATCCTAATTTCGAAAAACACACTTTTGGAAGTAAGTCATCTTTCAATAAACAAGAAAAGGGACTTATGAAATTTGGTTTGTGATCTTGACAACTAATTTCTAGATTTCGGTCAACGTTTGAACGAAATTCATTTCCAAGAAATTTCTGCTTGTTTGTCTAGGTTCAGAGGATATCAATAACTTCATAACTTAAAGAGATGCATAACTGAAATTGGGTACAAAATTTTAGAATCTAATCTAAATATCCTCTTAGGGTTTTTAATTAAATCCTTTAACGAACTCGCCTTCTATTCATCTCCTTCCGACAGGAAATTTATATACAAACATGCACGTAAATGTGAAAACGTGCGAAAACAGTGGCTTTAGAATGAAATTTGGTTTGTGATTTGTTATTGAAAGTGTAGTTTTTGTATCAAAATTGAACAAAAAAAAATTAACAGAAAAGTTTCTTCACTTTATTAAGAGGCTCAAAGCGCTTATGACCTTGCCAACACATTTCCTGTAGGAAGGGGAGGCGAGAGGAATATCTTTATTAAACCAAATGCAAGAAGGTTATGAGGAGACCATCCTCTCTGGTTTATATTGATACTCGGGTAAAGGTGTATAATATGCAGAAGAATTTAATTTTAGCCTTAAATGTATATGCTAGAAATACTGTATTTAAAATCATAACTATAACTTATTTTAATTTTTTTAATAGGTCAGCAACCGCAAGTAGTTGGAGGTAATTTTATTAATTCTATAGATATTTCTATTCTACATGACATTTCATATAGAATGAAAAATATATTCATAAGAAATTCAGTATTGCGATCAATAATTCAATTTTATTTCGAATTTTCTCATTAGGTGGACCACCTGCAGGTAATAAATAAATGAAATATGTATATTTAATATTGTATACGAGCTTCTTTTGCTTCCATTATATAAATGATTTTTTTTATCTTCATTGTTAATTGGACGACATAGTTAACTGTTACCGAGTAGCTCAATATGTAATGCAATATTGCTCAAAATTATATTATTAAAAAATAAACAACTAAATGATTTTATATGTACCTCGATCGCAGTTGCAAATATTCTTTAATATTATACAGCATTGTACAATATATGTGTATTGCTTGGGATATGGCTGTCATTTTATTTCTCTAAAATGGCCACATAGAAGTCCTAATTACAAAGGGGTGGGGGGATTGAAGATGAGAAGCTTTTGACTTCATAGTTGGTTTTCGTCATTATTTGAGAGCATGGTGGTTTGGCTCCTGCCACTGATGACGAGACATACTTCCTTAGTGAAAGGTCGTACCGTAGCCGGTGATAGCCCTTATGACTAATCCATTACTTAACAACTTATCATTTAAGTTTTCCTTTCTGCCTTCCAGCAGGTCAAAGTAGTCAATTTGTGATTGTGATTATATCAAAGTCATTAGATGTTGGAGGAATAATACTCCATGTATTATATCAGTTTTATAACTGTTAGTAAATAATATACTGAATTTTAACTGCGCATTTTATTATCGCTTAAGAAATTATTACGATATTTAAATATTAAAACTTCTTTATCGATTCCATATGCTGAATTGCCTGATTTTTATCTTTCATTTTTTAAAAATTTATTCATATCATACGGAATAGTCATAATTAAAGCTCCATTTTGAAATGGGACATAAAAGGGAAACTATTGGACCAAATGTTGTCAAACTTCGTAATATTTTGGAAGACGTCAGGGGAATTTCTTTTTCACCCAAAAATGTTTACGCAATTATACCAGGGATAGAAAGATCGCTCTATGAAATATTGTTGAACAAAATTGGACATGGAGATACAGGTTTAAATTGTTTTGAATCTTTTTGAAACATGCTACAAAGCTTATTAAATGTAACATCCACATTGAACAAACAACAGATCCATTTTCTGTAAGCAAGTTAAATCCCGTTATTGCATTCTCACTAGTAGCTGTTAGTGTATCAGGAGAATTGTTACGCCCATGTCGATGTATAGAATCTCTCAATTCCACCAAATTGTTTAGATTATCACAAATAGTACTTTTTAGATAGCACACATTGAACAGGCTTTGTAACATGTATCAAAAACTATCAAACACATGTGAAATCGGTGTCTTCCTGTCCTATTTTGCCTTAACAATATTGTAAATACCGCCATTTTAGTTTTCAGTCCTGGATATGAGTTTTTGAACTTTCTTTTTAGCAGAAAAGAAATTCCCTTGAACTCCTTTAAATTATTGCCAAGTTTGATAACAGTAGATTTTCTTTTATGATCATTTCAAAATCAAACTTTATAAACTAATATACAGGGTCATTAAAGTTAAAGTGTATGTTGGCGTATAAATATCGTCATTAAGAGGGCAACAGCCAACTAACTATTATGGTAGTAAATGTTTCTAATATAATTATTGTAATTACATCTCTGTCTTGTTCAGCCGGTGGAATAAATTACTACTGGTGTATTGTACATCGGCACTATTGTTAGAGAATAATATATAAATCCCTATCACATGTTTAATTGTATTTCAAAGCATGACTTTGTAAAAATGACGTGTTACACAATAACAGCATTGTGTAACACGCCATTTTTTCTATGTTTTTAATGATGAATATACATAATATATGCTAATATAGAGTAATTTAATAAATTGAGATCAATTATCTCCACACAAGGAAAAAATTGCTATATAGCATTACTAATTTATAACATGCATGTATAAAAAGCATTTTATATTCTAATTAGGTGCATACTATCCTAATTATTATCATGAAGGTAAGAATCAACTTAAAAAATATTATCTATATAAATGGGATTTATTTGTATTTTGCATTTCATTCATGTTTGTATTTTGCATTTATATCAGGTGCACAGCAACCAAACTATTATAATGGAGGTAAAAATTATCATTAAAATTATAAGTACCTTACTTATTATAAATAGCTTATATGAATAATTATTAGATAAGGATAAATTACTCCTCAGTTAGTTAAGTTAGTTAGATAAAGATAAGTTAGTTAAAATAGTAAAAGATATCATTTCTGTTATATTTCTAATCTATGCTTTATAATACATCTATTTAAGGCTGAATTTTTGTATTCTACATTGATAATAAATATAATTTTACTATACAATTGATTTTAAAGAAATAATGTATATGTTCATATATGCTGTGATTCTTTAAGGTAATATGTTCATCACAATTAAAAACTTATTCATCGTAACCGATGGGGTCGGATTAAGATTTGTAAAGAACCTTATACAATTCAAATTTTGAGAACACTCTTCACACTACAGGACTCTGTAATACATTACCGATATATTAATAAAATAAATAGAAAATTGATGGTAAAATTAATAAAATCATAATTAAATTGAAAGAGATTTACAAACTTACAAGTTAAAATAGATATACCACACGTATACTGGAGTTGTATAGAATCCATAGTTATCAAATTTTGCATAGATGTATCTTGAATGCGGGAATGGGAAATTTGGGGCTGTTTTTTTTTTTTAAATTTTAAATAACTAAATTAAGTGATTTTTCCATAATATTTCCCAAAAATATTATTAAAAAAAGATTTTTGAATGATGTTAAAATTCAAACAAATTGCCTTTTTAATTTCAGCAAATTAATAATTGTACAAATTTTGCTTAAAATTTGGTGATATTTAAAAAATAATTCTTGTACAGTTCGTGATAAATATTTCATAGTTTTTTCTAAAATTTAGTTTCATCATTTTTTTTATTGATTAAAACTAAGGATTATGTTTAAGGTGATTCATAATTGAAAGATTATTTTTAATTATTTAAAATATTAGCTATTACGGCCTCGTTCACGTGCAAATTTTAATGTATATGTATGAGAACTGACAGTTTGGTCAGCTGTTGGCAGTGGCTGTCTAAAACCGCCTGCGAGTCAAACGACAACTCAGCCATTTCCGTCTGGTTGCCTCGGATGTCCTACAGGCTGTGGTTTAACGCCTATATACTCTCTCGTCCCAAATTATTAACTTGCACTGGTGCAAAAAGATTCAACGGCCGCTGTTTTTGGTTATGTTGCATGTTAGGATATCTTCGCTGAACAGATTAAGCGGCAATTTGCAGTCCAGCCACCATTAAGCAAAGTTGTAGCAATGCCCGTGGAAGCTACGTCCATAGCTATATTGCTGCCCTTGCGGAGTTGGGCTAGCAGGAAATTCAGCAAAAAACATCTTATCCGTACCCCCTGTGCGACAAGAAAGAATAATCTCTCCTTTCCATTATTTACTCGGTTTAGAATCGTTTCGTAGACTTGACGCTGCTTGGGAAATTATCATAATGTAAATTCATTGATAAGTGCTTCGAAAATAGAGTTGTTGTAGTTTAGTTCCTTCATAACTTCGTTTGAAGGAACTAAACTTCGTTCCCCTCTTTGCTGCAATGGGGGTTGGCTGAGACCTTTCCCAGATATGGAAATCATTTTATCCTCAATCTATACAAAGCTCTATTCAAGATTAGGTTATTGAGAGGGCCATATCTTCTGATAAAGCGCTATTTTTTATTTATCCCACAGATGGAAGAGTTTTATAGTCCGCAAGAGCTCACTAAAATTGCAAAAAGATCTTCTAGCTACTTTCATAGCCAGAGCTTTATTACTCCTCTTCGTAAGATTAGATTTGCGTTTCCTGGACATTTCGAAAAACTATCAAATAATGACATATCATAAAAAGAAATTAAAACTAACCTAAAAACGATAAATTTAAAAGTATAAGCAGGTACAAAAGATATATAACTGACATAAAAACAATTTAATAACAAAAACACACAACTAATCTAAAAACAATTAACTTACATTATATACCCGAAATAAAATAAAGCAAATCATGCCCATGTTTCTTTAAAATCAATTCAAGTCAATTGTATTTATCTATCGAGATTGAGATAGTTACAACAGCATAATACACATAATTTTTAAACGTTTAATTTAAATGAAAAAAAAAAGTTGCCAACAATCACCATGAACTTTCAACGGCAGTTGGGTTATGCAATTCAAAATAGAAATTTTTAATTTCCTTTATTCTGTTTCATTTTAAAGTACTTCAGCATGAATACGAAAGATCGATTAATTAACAATATTTGATTTTAAATACATCAAAATCTAAGAAAGTAAACAGAATCGTTTTAAATAATCAGTCGAAACCATACTAAGCCTAACTTCATTAATGTTGGGGGGGAAAGCTGGAGTCTTGCTCATCTTTGGTCGGATTTGGCTTTATCTTTTTGGCGTGAAATTTAGTTTATATTTAATTAAAAATTAACCATTAAATTATCCAGAGTAAAAAGTAGCCTATGCTCTATTCCAGACTATAATCTATCTCTTTGCTAAATTTTATCCAATTCCTTTCAGCCATTCTGGCATGATTGACGAAAAAACATCCAAACTGTCACATTTATAATATTGGCATAGATACTCGTGCATATATATCTATATCTATCTATCTATCTATCTATCTATCTATCTATCTATCTATCTATCTATCTATCTATCTATATATATATATATATATATAATAAGAAATAAAGCTATTATTCGCGAAAATTAGACAAAAGCAAAACCAAACAATTGCTTTTTAACAGCAATATAATATCATGGAATTTTATTCCATTAACATGATTCGTTAACTCAATAAGAAGAATATATATGAAAGACTATTAAAATAGCATTGATATCTACAACAATTTACTATATAAAATGTTTTGCTTGTAGAATTATAAAGTTGAGTATTAAAGATTTAAATTCAAGTAAATGCAGCCAGAATTCTGAGCGGACTAGCTGGTCGCTGAAGAAGGCTAATCTATGCTTGTAATGAGGCTCAATGTGTGTGTGTGTGTGCGTGTGTTGGCTCTCTACTGGCCAGATTGTTTGGCCTACAGCTACCAAATTTGGTACATGCATACTTTGAAGATCAGAAATGTGCACCTGGGAACCCTTTTTGAATTTTTAATTAGAATTTTAATTATTAATTAAAAGCTAACATTCCGCCCAATAAGTTTTCATTTCCAAGCCGCCAAATAAGCAACACTTCATTTTTTCCTACGCTATAGAGGTTAGACTTAATAATATTGTCGGCCGATTATTTCAAACAATTCTGTTTATTTTCTTAGTGTTTGATGTATTTAAAACTAAACATTTTTAATTATCGATCTGTTAACGATGAATCTGAGAAAACGTTTTTCAAAAAACTCCTTAATTTTACATAAATTAAGAAATATATTCTCTAGTGTTCATAAAGTTTAAATACTCAGCTACTTTGTTTTCTGTACTCGTATTTTTTAAAAATGCTATTGCTTAAAAATGCTTCCTATTTTCCTCATATGAATTGTAATCTAATCATTTCCACTTTAATTAAGAGCATGAATTCTAGTGGAGCTGACAGAAAATTAGAGATATATTATGTTTTAACCTTTTGTAATATTATGAGGGAGTTATGTGAACTATCAAAATTTGAAGATTTAAAATATTTTAATGAAGGAGCTACTAAAATAAGAGTTACATAAAATATTCAATTATTAAAATTTTAACGAGCATTAAGAATGACTAACCAGCTGGTTGCCAAAGGTGTCTAGTAGGTAATAAAAACAAAATTTTAAATTGAATATGAAAAAGGCTTTGGAATACGATAAGAACTGAATTCTTATCTTCAATCATTTTTAACGTCTTCAATCAATAACAATCTTGTATGCCTCATGACTTGCTCTTGTTTTCAAATGAATTAAAATATCGATAAAATGGCTTTTTTAGCATAACTATTTATTTTTCTCATTGCAGGTTGCCAAGAAACATCTTGCCCTTCTTTTTGCACTATTGGAACAACACCTAATGGTTGTCCGGAATGTTTATGCGTGCAAAACTAAAAGGTACTTTTCGGAATTTTATGTCTGATAGCATTTGAATTTAACAGTCATCATTGTATAAGAATTTACGTTAAAATCCCAGTTTAGAGCGCCCCTTTTTCACTAGCCAAGGATGCCAACAAAACAAAGCCACCAAAATCAAGATAACTAATCATATAAACAATACTGCGAAAAAGTTTTAGTTAACCCCTATTTTTACTAGAATCATGAGATTTACTAATCACGATTATTTCATATAAGCACACTTATTTTTGAATCTTTATGGAAAAATTTTAACCGCCACAAAAAATCCTGCCTATACTGTTACATTCAGTGGTGGCGGGATGGTTGGCTGTACTCAAGAACAAGAGGTGGGAGCTAGAGCAAAACAAAATCTTATGATAAAGCTTTACCCCGGAACAACAAAGCGACTCGAAAGAAACAGGTTTAACTTACACTAGACCATAAGAAACATGGCTATTTCCAAGATAAGGCTGGCTATTTCCATACTATAAGATGTTAAGTTTTCAAGTTCTATAAGATGTTAAGTTTTTTTAGTTAGTTGAATAGAATTAAACATTAAAGACACAAAGGGAGAAAAACTGATACCGAGAAAACTATTAAAAAAATAAGAATCTTGGAAATATATTGATGAATGAAATATTCAGGTTAAATTAGCGTTTGAATACAATTAATATCAAAGTTTTTATTCAAATTTTCTTAATGATATTATTTAACTTTCTTTTTATTGGGATTAATATTAATAACATTATTTAATTTCCTCTCTTTTTTTAACAGGTGACCGAAACTTCGAAGCGGAGAGGATTTATTTACAACTGTAAGATCCTTCTACACAACGAAATAAAATTTATTCACACATTTCTGAATGCTTTTATTTTTTATCATAACTAAAAATTTGAATTATCTTAAATTCCTTAGAAATTCTTGTCTTTACCCTCTGTCTTCGAGGCCGTTATCGCGAGGACGAACAACTCAGGATATTTTGTAGCGTTTTGAATTTCTTACCTCTAACTTAAAATGAATAAACATATTTAGCATATAAAACTTAAAGTTCGAGTCCCGGCTAGGGCATGTTGGTTCTGTGTACTACTTGTATGGATGCCTCTCCCTGTAAAAAAGAATTGTTCAAGCGAATGTGAAGCATGAAGTAGTCTATTCGTACTCTTGGCCCTAGTTGGTGCTACTGAACAAACATGAGACGTTCATTTCGGCTTAAATCGCCGACAAATTTCTATGCATGAGTTTGTAAAAGCCCATAAGTAACAACAGCATATAAAACTTTTATAGTACTTTTTTATTAATCTTTAAGTCTCCATACTATATTTCAAATGCATGGTAATTTTTTTTAAAAAGAAAACAATAGTTATTGCAGCACCAAACAAAATGGTAAGCGAGAGTCACCTCTCGAGTATCAGCATTAAATCATGTGGAGAGAGAGAGTCACCTTTCGATGGCAAAGGGTTAAATTTGTTAGAATTTTTTTTTTCATCCGCATTCAAAAAAAAAATATAGACCATGGTTTCATTTACTATGGTGAGATTTAATGGAATAAAAGCAAAATTTAGCCTGATGCTGAAATCATGTGGCATGTATAGTTTTTTAAAGAGATGATATAGATATGATTATCCGTTCTTTTTTGCTTGGGTGTTCATACAATAGGTTTATGGATGTTTGGCTTATTTTTGTCGTTTCTTTATAGGTTGCCTTCAAAATAACATAGATGACTTTTATTTAAACTGGATTTTATTTATGGCTTTTATTTATCAAAGATATAAAGATAAAACAAAGTATTGTTTGAAATAATAATTTTATTTTATTATTAAAAACCATAAATATTTATTTTAAATGATAAAGTTTAAAAACTTAATAATTAATTGTTAAAAATAATCTATTTTAAACAATAAAGTATAAAAATTAATTTAATAAAAGCAATTAAATTTTAAAAAGTAGTATTTTATTTAATATTAAATCATAATTAAAGGAAAGAAAAAAATGCAGAAAGAAATTATATA
>JAPMOQ010039601.1:2040796-2100141 GCA_026543055.1 Argiope trifasciata
TTTTAGTGAAGAATAATCTTGTTTAATTGACCATCTTATATTCTTTTTAGATCAATAACTTTTAGGGAAGAATAATCTTGTTAATTGACCATCTTATATTCTTTTTTAGATCAATAACTTTTAGTGAAGAATAATCTTAATTGACCATCTTATATTCTTTTATAGATCAATAACTTTTAGTGAAGAATAATCTTGTTAATTGACCATCTTATATTCTTTTATAGATCAATAACTTTTAGTGAAGAATAATCTTGTTTCATTTTAAGATTAGATTCCTTTTTCGCCATGAAATATTAAATGTGTAAACATTCAATAGTATTTAATTCTTTATCCATCTTTTGGGCCCCACTGGGACATAAATGTTCTCTAATATTTTAAAATCACCCTAAAGGATAAGTATAAGTGGGGAATTTATCGCATGCCACAATGGTTTTCTACGATTACACTCATATGTTAGTGTAATTTTTAAATACATATTAGTAATAATAAGATGAAAAATGTTTTTGCCATCAGTAAAGTTGCTCTCTGCAAAAACTGTTATGCAATGTATACATAGAATTGTCATGAATAATGTTAAATATGTAACTGATAAGAATTTTCTTGCAAAGAAATTTATTTTAAAATATTATAAAAATTAGAGACTAAGTTACAAAATGATGGCCCAAAAAAACTGAATGGTTTATTTTGAAGTATATGAGAAAGTTTCGAGTGTATTGAGTTTTTTTTTTTCTTTCAATTTGAATAGAATAGAAAACAGACATATTATCCCAAACATAGAAATATTCCACAATTTTTCCCTGTATTTTATGTGGCCACCTCAACCCCATGGGGACACATATGACCCACCTCAAAAATTGCACCTGTAGTTATTATTTTTATTTTAGCAGAATATCGCTATATATATGTTATTTGATCCATTATTTTTATTTTGAAAAAGAAATGATTGATATTGAAAGAGTTAAATATTTTAAAATGATTATATATATAAATTTAATTATATGCAAATAAATATACTTATACACAAATAAATTTATTTATTTATTTTTAGTTACCAAAGTGTATTTAATTTAAAGAAAAAGTGTTGTAAAAATCAAAAAATTAGAACTTGAGAGTTTAACAGCTTTTTACATTACAGTCCGAGAAAAATAAATTAAAGCATTTTGAATTAAACGGTTGAAGTTGCCAAGCGGTCTTTACAATAATACATTTGCATATTCAAAGACTTATAGATCAAAATCTTAAATAAAATCTAATTTATAGGAAATCAATAATTTTTATTGTCAGAATAAAAGTGAAAATGATATCCATAAAATTTAAAGAGCGAAAAGAAGAAAAAAATCATGACTGATTTAGAGTCTGAATTCCAAATATTTGTCAAATTTTGAATAAAATCCAACTGGAATTTGATCTTTTCTGTCCTGTATGCATATACTCTCATACATATATTCGTAATAACTCAAAAAACGCAAAAACTTAAGTAAACGAAACTTAGTATATAGTTTTAGTACTATATAGTTTTAGTACTATATATATTTAGTACTATTTAGTAAAGAGTTTTAGTACTATATATATTTAGTACTATTTAGTATACAGTTTTAGTACTATATATATTTAGTACTATTTAGAATACAGTTTATACAGTATACCGTATATATCAAATTTTGTAACGAACTTTGGTTTAAAAAAAATGTCAAAAAGTTGGTTTTTTATTGGTCTTTACTGTCACATCTATGTAAATGAAAAAATTCAAAAACAGTTATATTTTAAATAAATGAAATTTGTATATGATTTTAATGCAAACAAATTGAATTTTCCAGTCAAATTTTGCTTTGGTTGAGTTGGAAATAAATAGATTGAAAGATACAAAAGGATGGCCCAAAAAATAGATCTAAAATGCAGTTTTTGTTTCCTTCTTCATACCAACTCATTAGCAAAATGTTGAAAACAGAATATGAACAACAATTCCTGCTTCACGGCCTTGTCCAATATCCCCACTTATTATACCGAACTGAATGATTTATTTGGAAGCATAGGAGAAAGTTTCTAGTATACTGGGTTGTTTTTCTTTCAATTTGAATGAAATTGAAAATAGACATATTATCGCAAACGTAGAAATGTTCCAGAATTTTCGAAATTAACCCTTGAATTGAACAAGATGCTACATGGGACATGAAAACATGGACAAGATAATCCAAGATTCCACGTTGTTATTAGATGATAACACGAAAGTGACCGTAAATGACTTAATTTGGAATATATAACCCTCAATTGGTTCTGATTGCATTCCAGTAATTTTGATCAATTAATCACTGTCATAGTAGTTACATTGAGCTGAGGAATCTTAATGACCATCATCGAAGAATCGCATTCTCTTAAAAAAGGAACTTCGTTCGTTATCGGATTGAGGGTAATTTAAATCCACATCACTATTATACTCACTAAGAAAAGAAATACGCGATGGAAAGTATGTAAGAAATTTTGTTTGTGTAAAAATATATGACTGTAAAGGTACGAATCAACTGAATCTAAAAAAATATATCGAAAGTCGCAAGAAGTCTTTATCTCAGCCAGAAGTCGAAAATAATATTATTTGTTGTACCATTGAAATATGCCTGTCTCAAATTTTACGATTCATATATTCAGCGTCAAAAAAAAAGAATGTAAAAACATGATACTTTGAACATATAGTGTTAAACATGGCCAGGAATCGGTAATTGTGCTTATTTTCGTTTTCATTTCATACATAATCATAGAATAAACACCTCTTGATTTATGAGACATACAATATCTCTACGGCAGCAGTTAAAGCCAAGATTATATTTACTTTCCAACTTTTATTAATTGATAGAATATGGCTCTGTTCATTATGTTCCTTACAAAAGGGCAACTTGTTTAGAAATTGCCTCCAAAATATAAATTACATTGGAGGAACTCCAGTTATATCTAGACATAACACTCTTTGGCGATGTAACATCCAACAGGTGTCGTGGTTTCGGTCTATCACACGATCACTCGACGATCCAATAGGGTGTAAGACCTTGAAGGTCGCAGGAGAGAGAACCATTATTTATGTATCGGAAGGCTTACAGTCATTGCCAGATTATGAGCGCCAAATAAGGGTTATCCTAGTACATTTGACTAAAATAAAATATTTAAATTAAATAGTTAACAAACCAATTCTCTGTTCAGGAGACTAAGTTAAAAAGTACTTACAGGAAGTAGAAATACACATAAGCATTAAAAATGTTACTATATTCAAAGGATGGAAAATATAATAAATATAGAAGTATAGTAGACATTGACATATAGAAGTAATCAAACAATGAGTCCATCTCTAAAATCATATATTTGTCCCCTTTTATAAAGTGAAAAATAGATGAGTGACACAAATACAAGCAAATCTAGAATGATAAATACATGAAAAAAAAGCAATACAACCATAAAAATACCCAACAGATGTCGTCGCGCTATCCATTTAACGACTTTCGAACGTTATTGAAACATGAATCCGAAAACATAAATTGAATTTCCAATGTCTTTTTTCTCTCTGGTGTGATTTGAAAGTACGAATAATAGGATTTTGAAAATGCAATCTTCATTAACTGAATGAAATCTTAAATCTTCCATTTAAGAGCTCTGCATGAGTTTATGTCGCTTACTTTACGATTTGTTTTTATAATTATAATATTTTTCTTGCAGAATGTCCAGATGATGATTGCCCTGACTTCTGTCAAAAACAAAGGAATGCTGACGGATGCAACGTTTGTGTATGCAAGCAAAACTGACAGGTATTTTATGTTTGACAACCAGTCATTCCTGTTACAGTTGAAAATACTTTTAAAAATTGTAAAAAGTGCTCGTAAAACTTTCTGCTTAACTGATATGACAGTCAACCTCTCTTCATCATTTTTTTTAAAGGCATTACTAAACAATGTAAGTGAATTTCGAGATTATACAAACGCATACAATGCACTGAAAAGCAGGTTATAAGTAAGATCTAAGTTCTAATTTACATAATCAAATGATTCTGAAAAAATGACAAATACTTCATGACTTCAAAAAATAATGAAAATTCTTCGTAGCTGCACCATGCATGCATTGAGTTCATTATTGCTTATAAGGTACATTTCAGAGCAAATTTAATAAAGGCTGTTCCGTCAGATGCGTATGTACAGTGGATGCATGGAATTTGTAAAAGAACGCTTCTTAAGCAACAAAAAAAGCACTGCTTCTCATCAAATGCCAACTGAAATAATTGAGTGTTTCTGAATGAGTTTCGAACTTAGTTGTAAGGAACTTATTCCTATCTGTAGGAATATATTTAAAGGAAATATATATATATATCTCTATCTGATCTCTCTCTATCTCTCTCTATCTAATCTATCTCTATCTCTATGTATCTAAAGGAAATACTGCATGATTGTACCGCTTACACGTTATATAGGTGATACATATCACCTAATGAAAATCTTTGAAATCAAAATGTTACAGCAACTTTCAATATTCATTGATCGGTTATTTTGTATGGGATAAGAAATTTATTTTAAATTCGGTATTTTTAGCATAACAAAGTATCTTATGTTGTATATATAAATTTAAACTTTGAATTTCCCTTTATCCAACAATATATTATATTTGTTTCTATTTATTGTCATTCATTAGAAATAAATATTTTAAATCCGCTCTTTCTTTCAGATAGTTTTCTACTTTTTTAATGTAAATAAGATATTGTGTGTCGCGAATACTTTGCTAACGTAAAAAATAACTAAAGGGGAATTATACCTATAATTTGAAACATGCCATAACATTGTGTTAAGATTAATTCGACGATCTTTATTTTATACTAGGTATAAAATAAAGATCGTCAAAGGTAATAAAGTAGATACCTTATATTATATATATATATATATATATATGTATATATATATATATATATATATATAAAGCAACATTTGCCTTAAATAAAACTGATTTATTGAATTAATAATATAGGTATTGTAAAATAATCTAGACAAGTATTATTTTTCATATTTATTTCATTTTATTCAGACATGTGCTGAAAATAAAACTTTTCTATCTTTAATTTCGTGTAACAGTTCATTTATATTTTAATTTGAACTTTTATCATTGCAATAGCAACACACCAAAAAAACTAATCTTTTCCCATATACTGGAAACATGCTCATGTAGGTTAATTTTTATTATATTTCCTGAGAAATAAACTGAAAAAAATATTAATTTTTTAAATTCATTCTTAATCAAAATTTTATTTATAAGTTGACATTGATATCATTCAAAAATATTTTAACTTGATGTAAAATCATGTTTGTCGATTGTTTTTTCCGAAATTATTATGAAAAGAAGCCAAAATTCCGCTAAATTTTTAATTAAGATTTCAAAAAAAATTTAAAATCTCTTCGAGGTTGCACATTTACAACCATTAACATACACATGGGCCAAATTTGGTAGTTGTAGGTCAAACAGTCTGGCCTGTAGAGTATCAATACACACACATTATCTTTATCATAAGAAAATTAGTGAGTATAGGTATATTAATATTTATTTAAAAGAATTCTTTTAATTACACTATTGTAACAAGCAACAAAGAAGAAAGTATATTAAATGTTATTGAAAAAAATCTTGAAATCTTCAGACAAAGCATTAAAAATACATGTTGTATAATATATTTAAAAATACTTTTAAACTTTATTTTAATTAGAATAAATAAATTGTATATAAATTAGACGGGAAAAGCTGAGCAAATAATTTTATAGGAATGAAAAAATGTTTTTCACTCTACAATATCAAATTAACTGAGAAAATTTTTAATTTCCATTAATATTTAATTAAAAATCTATTAAAAATTTTAAAAAGTGTTTCTTAGTGATAACCTAAACCCAAGAATTAATTATTGCTTTTACCAGTTCTAGTTGTTCATATCCAACTTGTAGTGAATTTCTTTTCAATTTTTTGATATGTATGTCTCATCACGTATACAATTTCCAAATACTGCAATTAGTGTAGTGAAAGTAAGTGCCACTAGATATATGATTTTTTTGCCCCGACCATCAGTCATTCTCTGTGATTTAGTGAAAACAGATGGTACCCACAATGTGGTATAATTTTTCTATTCTTTGTATCTAATTTCTGAAAAATTATGAAATCACAGTTTTGTTACAATAGCTTTCCCAAAAGAGGAAACCAAGGGCAACTACACCCCCTTATGCCCGAGCTGATATTCTTAGCATGATAACTTATAAGCAGCCCCATGTTAAAATTAATGTGCAATAAAATTTACATCTTCATTTTTATCCCATTAAACAACACAAATGATGCATTTATCTGATTAAGTTCCTTTAATTTGTAAAAATTTATTTGTTCATTTTTATATGTTCATTTATTTGTTATTTAATTTTATAGCCATAACTGCCAAATAACAAGACAATCCTTTCTCACATGCTCTGGAAATATCTTATTACGATTCAACAACAGAAAAAGAAATTTTTTACTTGCAAGCATAAAATCATAGATGTTATGAATTTAATTAAAACGAAAACTGAAAATCAAAGATTGTAAAATATTTATTCACATTTGTACTATCTTAATAAAGTTTTTTTCCCTTATTTTCTTGTGTATGTTTTTCTTAGTTCAGAAAACAGATGTGACGTTGATCATTAAATGTGATATACCTGTAGATTATTCTTTTATGCACTTCAATTAACTCGTACTTATTTGATATTTGTTAAGATGACATTTTGCAATGAATAATTCCGATTTCCTTCCTGACGAGCTATAATAGTAAATTTCGTATATTTTTTGATGGCACATATAAATTATATAAACACCATTAATCACCATTTTTTTTTCAAAATTATTAATTTAATTTTGATGCCATATTGCCTTGTACAAAATTTTTAAAAATATATTTCAGTATTCTTTTAATACTGGTTAGCGGCTGTAGTTGACGTTACGCTTATATTTATCTTTTCTATATGAATGGAAGAGAGAGAGAAATACAAATAATTTTGCGTCGAATCGTTTTTTGAGTTCATTCCTTCTCTTAACACGCTTACAAGGCCCTAACTTCAATTCATAGCATACGAGGGGTGATCCAAAAAAAATTTCCAAGGCAAGGGAAAATTCTTTATTAACAATAAACTCAGGATACAATGGCAATTTAGAGTCGTACCTGGCTGTCACTTCTCTACATTATCACCAAACCTGTTGAGGCATTTAAATAAAGGTTGGTCCAAATTTTTTAACCCGTAATATTCAGATCATTAGCTATTGAGCCAGTTCTTGGCACTTTTTTGATCATCGTCTGATATATGAACCCTGCTTCAGATAATTGTTTTTTCAATGCCGGGAAAAGGAAATATTCACAGGGTGCCAAATTGGGACTGTATAAGGAGGGGTGTCGTTCAAACCTTCCACCTAAACGATTCCAGCAATATCTCAGCCCACCTCAAAAGAACGACACCATTTCGCCACCTGTTGTCTACTAATTGACAAAATTTAAGCTATTCTTTTTCTCTAGAAAATAAAATTATTTCATGAATGTAAAAAAGGCATTGAAATAATTTATGTTTGTGGCGTTTCACAACTTGTTCCCAATTAAACTGTAGAAAAAATTACCAGAATAGAGTTAGAAAAATTGTTCCGTTGTTATTTGCAATGTTTATATCTTGTAGATCTAATCAGGAAATCATACGCTAATGTAGTGTTTCTCACCCTTTTAGTATTCACGGCCCAATTTTCAATCATAATCTTCATTGCACCTCCCCTCCCCACCACATACAATAAAATCTATACAATAATAATGTATTTTGAGTATTTTGGCCCTAAACCTACAATAGTACGTTAATTTTAAACTTTACATATTACCAAGAATACGGAAATTTATTGACATTTTGCAACACCGATCCTCAGCATTAAAAAAACAATAATCCTATGCCTTTTTATTGTTCTTGCGTCCCGCTATGTCGGGCATTCTCAGGGTATCGCGAGAAGTTTCGATTTGTCTGGAATTTGTCTGGTCAGCTTAAAAGTTAAGTTGGGAGTGTGCGCAGATATTAACAAATGTTTTCTCATAGGGAGAAGGAGAAAGTTCTATGACGCCAATTTCAATTCCAGACAGTCTCATTCGAGTCGATCCTTCTATCGCTATTGAATCTATTCTGAATGTGTATGTTATATATATTTTCGTGTTATTGCAATTCACCGTATTAAATATTCACGACAGCAGACTTATGCAGAATCATGGATAAATTCTTAAGCGGGCGTAAGCAAGCATTAGACGATAGACAAGCATCAACAAGTACACAGACGAGCGTGGTTCCGAAAATAAAATCAAGAAGATATTCTCAAGAATACTTAAATTTTGGGTTCTCTAGTATGAAGTAAATGAAGAAGAAAGGCCCCTGGGTATAATTTGCTCAAAACTGTTGGCGACAAACAGCATGAAACCTAATAAACTTAAACGATATCTGGAAACGCTTCATAGTGAGTACGTAAAAAAACCCAGAGAATTCTTCGAATTAAAATTAAAACCATATGAAAAAATTTTGTGAATGAAAAAGCTTTAATTGCCTCTTACAAAGTTTCATTTTTATATGAAGCCAGATGTAAAAAGCCCCACACCATTGGTGAAGAGCTTACTTTGCCAGCTGCAATTGAGATTGTAGAAATTATTTTCGGAGATAATTTTGCAAAACAATTGCATTCTATACCTCTTTCAAATGATACTGTTGCCCGTCGCTGATATAGCTGAAGATATAGAGTGTCAGTTTTTGTCGAAGTTACGTGACAAATTGTTTTCAATACAACTTGATGAGGCAATAGATAGTAATAAAGATGCTCATTTCATTGCCTATGTTTGATTTTGTGATGCTTTGTCAGAAGTTGAAGAATTACTTTTCTGCAAACCAATAGAACTCATCAACAGCACTCCCATTATTTGCTATCTTAAATGATTTTATGAACGAGGCAAACACAGAATGGAAAAATGCATCGATGGCGCTCGCTGTATGTCCGGAAGATTCCAAAGTATTCAAGCACTTGTGAAACAAAAATCGCCACAGTGCATCTGGACACATTCCATGATCCACAGAGAAGCTTTGTCTTCCAAAGGAATGAGTCCTGCTTTGAATATTGTGTTAACTACGGTTGTAACCGTAGTAAATTATATAAAAATGAGACCCCTGAAATCAAGAATCTTTTCCGCACTTTGTAATGACATGTGTGCAGTACATTCAGCGTTACTATGTTATTGCGAGGCAAGATGATTATCACGAGGAAAATTTTTGCAACGCGTTTATGAATTAAGAGAAGAAATCGCCGTTTTCCTAGAAGTGGAAAACAGACCGGAAGCTGAGAATTTTTGCGATAGTTTATTTGTAATTAAATTGAGCTACATGGTCGACATATTCGAGAAATTAAATAACTTGAATCTTCAACTGCAAGGAGCAAATACACATATATTGGATATGAGTGATAAAGTTAAGGCTTTTTGTAGGAAATTGGAATTGTGGAGCAGAAATTTAAGGGAAGAAAACTTAATAATGTTTGCAAATTTGGATGACTATATTAAAAAACTTACAAGGCTGAAGAAAAACATGTAAAAGTTGTTTTTGTAACCATTGAAAATCATTTAGCAATGCTAGCAAAGAATTTTAAAAAGTACTTCCTTGCTGACGACAAACTGATATCAAGTGGGTGAGGGGTCCATTTCAAAATACTCCCAAAGGAATCTCAATTGAAGAGGAAGAAACAATCATAGACTTCACGGCAAGCGGCGAAACCAAAAGACAATTTAGTAATAAATTACTCTTTGAATTTTGGGCAGGATTTGATGATGAGTTTTCTGCACTAAAAAAAGGGCATTTCGCATTCTACTACCATTTTCAACATCTTACCTTTGTGAAACTGGATTTTCTGCGGTGGCTTCTTTGAAGACAAAATATAGATATCAGCTAAATATAGAAAAAAAACTAAGAATTTCTATTTCTAATATTAAACCCCCCTTTGATAAACTTTGCTCTGCAAGACAGGCCCAAGGAAGTCCCTAATAATTATTAAATTTGTTTTTAATTTAGTAAGTTGTTTTAATTTAACAAGTTAATTATTAAATATGTTGAAATGTATTTTGTTTTGTATGTATGTGTGTGTGCGTGCGTGTGTTCTTTCCTTTCAGTCACTTAATCAATTTTTTTAAAAACATTTTCTCTTGGATGTGCTTGCGCCCCCCCCATTAGTGTGCTCGCGCCCCCCTAGGGGGGCGCGCCCCACAGGTTGAGAATCACTGCGCTAATGTAATAATGAAGAAAAAAATTAAATAAGTAGCATAGAAAAAGTATAGTGAAACATGTTTTTGATGTATAAATTATTTATTCTCGTCTCCTCTTTATCGTAATTTGAAATCTTGGTTTTCTCATTCATTTATTTAATTACTAAAGGCAACATAAATAAAGAAGAAACATATCTCCAGGAACTTTCATTTATCGCCAGTAGTCTATCTGATATTAGGCTTCGATTTCATTTCTCTTTTATAGCATTGGAAACTTTTCTGCAAGTTAAGGTATGGAATGTTAAAGAACAATCGATGTAACTGTTGACGTATGATTCCAAAACAACCCATTTCTTTCCAAATTCGGCGATAAATTCCAAGTGCCGTCAGACTTCAGTACCTCATAGCTCTGTAACGGGGAGACAAAGACAAATGATTTATGCATCAAAAAATGTTTTTTCTCTGCCCTTTTGATTGTCTCTTATTTATATACATTTTTTCACTATTACATTATCCAAATAGATCCCTGGTAAGAAATGTATTACTTAGCAACTTACCATGAGTGCATCCGAAGTAGATGGAATTCGCCAAAATTTTAGTTTCACTTTTTCTGATCGCAGTTTCAACTAAATTAAATTACTGTCATCCGATAAACCTGCA
The DNA here is from genome assembly GCA_026543055.1 of Argiope trifasciata. Lineage (NCBI taxonomy): Eukaryota > Metazoa > Arthropoda > Arachnida > Araneae > Araneidae > Argiope > Argiope trifasciata. The sequence goes on from JAPMOQ010039601.1 coordinate 2,051,742, forward strand.
AAAGGCGTAAAAGAGTTTCTTTCTCTAGAATGTGTCAACTAATATATATATTGTTACAAACCTCTAATTTTGCTTCTCAGCACAAATATTCTCATCTTAAGAAAGACCGTTTTACGATCAGCCCTATGAGTGAAGATCGGGTGTCCTGTCCGAGATATCAGAGCTTTGCGATAAACTTAGTGACCAATTTGGCGACAAAATGGATAATGCTGGAAATGCTACTCGAGAATTTTATCGATCTATCCATTAGGATCCGAAATACGCCTGATTGACCTAGAAGATTGTAGGCCCGCCTCCCAGGAACTATAAAAGGCTGGCACTCTCAAGCTGTAGGTCCTAATGAATTGGAATCGGGAAGCGAAGTCAATTAGTATCGAAACCTGAGAGAAATAACGAGTCAGCAGGAAGTTGTGCAGCTAAAGAGAGGAGACAGTGGAAAGGAGTTCAGCCGTTTGGAGAGACCTACATGTGCGTAGACTGAATTTACAAAGATTCCTCCACCTTCAGAATTCTGTCTGGCCACTTTGTGTGCTTTGTTTGTTACGACTACAGTTTACGACTTGTAAGCTGCTATGTGTCGTCCTGTCTTCGTGTCTGCTGTTCATATTTGTCGATTGTGTATTCTTCGACTCTGTGTTAGTGACTTCATGTCAAATAAATTTCGTCGTTGTTTTCTACTGAGGCCTGCTGATTGTGTTTTCACACCATACACTCACTACTGAGCGAACTCGGCGATCCATAACAATATACTTTTTAGCTAACTAGGGTCTCATCCATACGTTCTGTAATTACTTGTAATGCTTAATTGTACTAGTACAGTCTGTAATTACTCCCTGATCTGAATTACTCTACTTGAACTTTCGATTTTAATATTCTTAAATGATCAAAATTTTTCCTCTTGCCAATTTGCGTCTAAAGATTTACTTCAGTTTCTATATTAAAATATCCATGTGACCGGCCATAGAAGAGACACTGAGAGATAATATTCGACAATCCGTCTTCCATTTCTAAACGAATATGAAATATAACGTTTGCTGTTCAAAGTTATCAAAGGTTTACCCATCATATGTAAATCATTAATTTGATTCTATTAAAGAAATTAAAGTAACAGCTTATCAAAATAATATTTTCACTAGCACTATTCCACTAAATCGAGTTTGTTTCATTGGCTAACTACATTTGTAAATTATTTTTATTAATTGGCAAAATCACTATTATTTTTGAGGCTGAGTCCATCTCATACTAGATTATAAAGACAGCAAGCGAAGAATAAGGGTGCTACCAAATTAAATAAAAATTGGCAAATTCGGTGTAATGATTTTGTCTTGAGAATTTTGTCACAGTTTTTTTCCATAGAGAAAGTACAACGAAATGATATCACTACTTATAAAAATGGATGAGGAGGGGTAATCGATGATAAAATCTAAAAGATCTTAAATTCCTATATAAAACAAAAACTAATGAAATCAATTAAGTCATTGGAGATAATGTATTATGCGTTTTTTTAATCATACATATTGTATGGAAAAAGAATAGCAAAGAAACATTATTTATTAAAATCCTAAGAAAAGCATAACCATATTATTGACTCTCCGTTCCTCCAGAAGGCACTCGGAAATAAATACTGACCGTCGCAACAGTCATTACCATCAACGTTACAACCTTCCCCGTAAGAAGTACGTACCGTCATCGATGGGAGGAGCCAGATTCCCCACCTTTAGAGTACCAACCGAGTTGGCGAGATCCAACAACCATGCGCGCAGTAGCGCCTGCTATGGCTCTTTGCCAGTAAACCAAACAACAACTATGCCGGAAGCATCTAGTCTCCAATCTCTGGGGATTTAAAAAAAATTATGCTGCCCATCGGGGTTAAAAATATGAAAACTCGAAAGGAATTAACACATTTTTAGATTTTTGAATTTAATATGTAAATGGTTACATATTAAATTCAAAAATTTAAATCTTTGTTCGAAAGAACAAAATTTTCAAAGACAATTATCCTTTTTCAAAGCTAATTTCAAAACTACAACAAACGTTTTTTCTGAAAGCACGATGTCTTTAGTTTAGGTCAATTCCTTTCAAAATTAAGAGCTAATTACATTTTGAACTTTCATTTACATAATAATAGATTATCCATTCCAAAAAATTACCGGCCTAAACTCTTAATTCTGAGTAAATATTGTCAAGTAGATATAAATCAAGAACACACAGGAAGTAGAGTTAAACTAATTTACTAACTCAAATCTGAACTGAGAACACGGTGACTTAGAGATCTTCATGTTTTATACAAACAGAGAAAGTCCCAGAATACTTTTCTGAATACAGTAAGAAAAATGAAGAGTATTTGTCTGGTGAATTAAAGAACTATTCAGAATCATCTGGAACACGAAACAAAGGAGATACAAATCAAGGAAAAAAAGACACACAAATTTGGAATATACTGGGATTCGAACTTATGATCTGAGTACGATACCAGTGCTATAACCATTTGACTATGTAGTCCCGACCGTGTTTTTTCAATGCGGCAATATAAGGTGTTCTACGCATTTTTTTTTTCAGTAAACTATAATTTTTAATTGGCGTTTAAATTTTCTAAATCAGATTTTTTAAATTTTAATTGACAACACATGTCATTTTGGACATAAATTGATGGAAAAAGTCAATATCAGGAAGTAAGATATATTTTAATAAAAGAAAGGAATGAATTAAGTAAAAATTTGAAATAATAAATTTCGGTCGACTTGAATGTGGATATGAATAAACGTCCCGAAAATCAGAGTTTCGTTCGAATTTCTTTTGATAAGTATATTTTTAAATTATTACTTTAAGAGTTGAATTCACAGATCAGGAAAAATATTACTGTTTGCATTCATTTAAAATATTTCAGGAATTATATGAAGAATTGCAATTGTTAAATAATTTTATTTACAAATTAAAGCATTGTTCTTACATATTTTTGAAATGAATTTCATATTTTGAAGAGCGAATCCAAAAATTAAAGAAATTTTTTCCTATGGGAATCATATACTCAGGTAATAAAAATTATGAAACTCCTCCTAATAACAAATTGGATCTCCTTTTACCCTGTGAAGTGCGCCAATTCGGCTTGGCATAGATTCAAGAAATACCCTACTGTGACAGAAAAGGCTCCAAAATCTTAATTCTCTCAGGGTAGACTATTAAATTCAATAAATCATACCAATTAAGTTAAAATACATTTAATTACTGCCATTAAATGTATGTAATGTATCAGGAATGTAAAGGACATGATGTACACGGGGACAAAACTATTTAGGACAATGACATTTAACATGTATGCATTAAAATAATACTCGGACTCTACATCATGCTTTACGCTCGCTTCCAAGACAAGGATTGATTGTTCATGGCAACAGCCGATAGAGGACCGAGGAAAACAGTTACGGTTACACTGCTGAAATATTGAGCCATGCTGCCTCTCTATGGACCTCCATAATTATGAAAGTGTCGCCAGTGCAGGAATTTGATCAGGCAGAGTGAAAATAGTTTGAGTTTCATGTCAACAATTCAAGTTATCGCTGAAAATAGGCAAAGATTGCCAACATTTAGGAAAATTTTCGCTCTCTTTTTAGTAATTATAATTGAAGAGACATTTTTTAGATTTTAAAACTATTTAAAAATCTTTTTAATGTTGCTCTACTTTTGAAAGATAAGGTTAAAAAACTTCAAACTTTCGTTTCATTTACAATTAATTAAAATTCTATTAAAATTTCAAAATTTGCGAAAACGATGCAAAATTTCGCCTTTTAAAATGAATTATGTGCCAAGTTTGGCAGCAGTAAATTAGAGTCTAGCCTATAGAATACCAACACACATACACAAAAACATTCTTTTCCTATTAGAAATATTTTAGGGGTTTAAAATTCAAAAAGTGCTAAATTTGACATTTTTATAATTTAGTTTCGATCGTATATTTTATTTTCTTAACATAAAAAAACATATTATAACATATTTTCAGTACCCGCACGGTATTGCCCGTGGTGTAGCATCCAAGAAGAAAAATTAACTCAAAACTTAAGTCTAACTTGCCTCCACCCAATCATGTCATGCAATATCAAACAAACATAAAAAATGCATTTACAAATCATCAAAAATAGCCACAAAACAATTTTTTATAGCACACATATTAAGACTGTTAAAAAGGTAACAATATTGTATGTCCGTAGACAAAACAATCTACTAAAAATCTACAACAGAACAGCTGTTTTAAAATTTATGTTTGCTTTTTCACTTCTCCTCAGTCTCAAATTTATACGTCTTTCTATGTCAGTAGACAAGAATAGCTAAAAAAACTATTCATCTTTAAATTATCACGTTCATATTTATATACACAGAGAGATTGTCAACTCGTTGATGAATTTATCCAGAATTTGCACCAAAAGTTTTAGGAAATAAACCATATGCAAAACTTCATCCATTTAATTCCTCACGTTTTGCATCTTAAAGTGCATGAACGGTACTAAAAAAAATATTGTAATCCTCAAAAAATTCGAAGTCGGTATTTAGATTAATCTGTTTATTTCAAACTTCTCTGAAATCGAAAACAACTTCCTTGAAATTCTGCCTGTCTGTCTGTCAGTCAGTCCATGAACACAACAATACAGAATGCATTGAGATAGACTGATAAAAATCGGTATGTGGTCTTGAAATTAAACTTATGTACCTTAAACGCATTTTAAATGAAATACATTAAGAAGTATTCTACTTTTCCCAAAGGCAAGTAAACATATCTTCAAAATGGAAAATGCTAGATCAATAAAATTAAATGCACTGTTTTAGCATTTAAAGTGTAGATTTGTAACAATATTTTTTTTACCAATTTCTTCTAAAGATGGAATGTATGTTGATCCTCAAATTTTTATATAATATGCGATGAATAATTTCTTACTTAATAATTAAAAATCAATAATGATATAACAAAATAAAAAAAAATTCTTAATAATGATATAACATTGTGTCAAATTTTAACTTTAATAAGCTTACAATATAGTGTCCAAGATATATATTAGGTATTATTCATTATAATACATAGCACAATGCTCTCACATGTAGTAAAAAATTAGAAATCTAAGCATTCGTGGTATTCACGATTTTTTCAATAAGTTCCTAATTTTTACACTTGATGGAAAGGTTGCACTTTTATATGGGATAATGGCAGAAAGTATCGAAGTAATCAGTCCCGTTTATTTAGATAAAAACGTACATAATTTAGACTGAAGGTATTTTCAGGATCAGGAGGTATAAAATGTTAAGATCCATCAAAATTTAAGATCAAATTTTTAGATTATTACGATACTTCCTATTATTTATACTTTGTATGTAACTGAATAAAAATGATTTTGGGAGACTCTTATGGAACTAAAATGCTAATAAGACACTCAGAATTTTATTGTCTATTTTATTTCGATCTGAAGTAGCAAAATTCTTTTTACCAGAAATTTCTGAATTTTTTCTGGTTGGTTGGTTGGTTATTTTGGGTTTTTTTGTGCACAAGGACCATTCCTGGCCATAATGCGCCATTCTTATGGTAAAAGGTAAAATATTTTTAATTAATTAAATTCAATTTTTTCTAGATAAAGAGTTTCTGTTTTTTTATTCCTTCTAATATGTATATTATGTTTTTTTTTATTAAAGTAGTAAAATTTTAATAGAATCTTAAAATAGATTTAAACCCGCAAAGATGAAATATTTCTATACTTCATTTAATCTGATTTCTATACTTAAGAATTATTTGTAGAATACTTAATTCAAACTAAAAAAAAGTGAAATATGCTTCAAATTAAAATTATCGCAATTAAATATTAATTCCTATTCTTTAATTCTTTGATTTCTATCTGTCACATTTCTTAGAATTCATAAATTTAAATGAAAACGAAAGCAATTTTTGAAACTTTGAAAATATCTTTGGTTCTCTATACACAAAAAAGAACACGATGCTCATTATCTCCAAGCTGCAGACACCATATTGGAACACCTGTTTTACCAATACTCATTATAATAATGTTGCAAAATATACAGTCATTTTTTTCTAAAAATACTTTTTCCAGGATCAACTGTAGGTTATATCAAATGTTGAATGTTAACTATTGAAGCAGCTGCTTCTATCTGTACATTATCCTGAAATGCGTATCGGGAATATTTTTGGAACCTTTTTACATTAGACTATCAAAATGTTTTAACAGGCCACTACCACTGCAACCTCTATTTATTTTAAAAGATATAACTTTCCGAATATATTGCTGAAAGAGTAGTTTTATGGGCCATAAAAACTATCGGTGTCTGAAGATGCCCAAATAGACAAATATTCCATTGAAATTGTCAGATTTTTTATAATAAAATTTAGTGTTTTTAATGTTAAAACTCCACTGACTTAGAAAGAATATTAATAATGCATAGTATTCATTTATTTTTTTTCGTGAAAAGAATTCTTTATTTTGTTTTACTTACCTTGCTCTCTTTGAAGCTAATATGTGATAAACTTTAAGCACTCATCTGAAAACAATTCATAAAACCCATATTTTCATTACTCAAATTATTATGCTAATAACAATGAAAATTTAGATATTGCTTATTATCAATTGTATATGTGTGTGTCTGGTAAATTGAGAGCAGCATAAAAGCCAAATATCGCTTGATACATTTTCAATATTTACAATTATAATAGTCCTCATTGCCCTTATTACATCATACCTTCATCATTCAAAATAAACGGAATCGTTTGAAACAATCGATCAAAATTCCACTAACCCTAACTTCAATTCTTCTGGGTAAAAAGAATTGGAGACTTACTTATCTTTGGCGGGATTTGGCCTCATCTTTTTGGCGCGAAAGTTAGTTTTTAATTAATAAAAAAATCAACTACTTCAAGACGTATGCATAATCTGATAGTGTTCTGATAATGATTGTTTCAAACAAGCTTAAACTGGTTAATAACTTAAATTAATTCATTCAATTAGTAAGAATTCGGAGAATGAATAAATTGGATATCAAGTTGTAACTTTAGTTGTGACTAAATAATTGCCGAATGTGATAACCTTCTGTATTATTTTCTAATAACCCTATTTTAATGTTTAAATTATAATTAAACAATATTTACCAATTAAAAAACAATATTTTAACTTGTTTTTTTTTGTTTGTTTTATTTTTAAAAAATGTTACGGGAGCTAGGCAATAACACTGATTTCCAAGATAAAATCTAGAACAGCTGACGACAGATAACTCTAACCAAGATTTGTGGACGATAAATATTTCAAAAGATATAATGTGAAAGCCGACTCAAAAATAAAAAAATGGTCAAATCGCCAATTTATTGCCCACGCATTTAAAGGATTCACCAATTGTTTCCAACATAGTTTGAGGCTCCAAATACTTCAAGCGAAGGCAATATCATGTTTTCTCATGATAATAAATAGTTGAGATTTCTATGTTACAAATATGTAACCCTTGTTATAATAAGCAGTGATGCTTTAAGACATAAATTAAACTTTGACTTTTCTAATTTATTTGGATTGATTCGATTATTAGTAGATATGATTAATAAAAAGAATTTTGATCGACAAAATTAATCTTGTCACAAAAATTGAATCAGAAGAATCATCAATATTTTCTCCATTAATTAAATTTCCTCACATATTAGTTGTGAATAAAAAAAATTTAAGGTAAATTTGAGAAATTTATTCATTATAAATATAAAAAAGTATGGCAACTGTCTATAAATTTTCAATCTTTCTTTCCTATAAAGCGATGAAGGTATTTTTTTTAATTCATCGTGACCATCACATTCTTTACAGAAGCGTGGTTTTTCGAAAGAAACCAACAACCATACGTTTAAGTCGCCTACTAAGGCAGTAGAGAGATTCTATCGAACCTGATCATCAGTGCAAAAGGTGCGTTGAACACCTTGAAAAAGAAGATTCTGTCGCTGTTGTTTTTGCTTACCTCTATCATAGATGAGACTTCTGACGAGGTCAGCGATTTTAAGCTGAGTATTAGCATCTCTTGTTGCTGTGTGCTATCTAGGTCTTAGCTACTTATGCTTTACAGGTCTTTTCACAGGTTGGACTTCATACATACATTTCATTTACTCATCCGCTAGTCGTAATTTAAACTTGAATCAGAAAAAGATAGCCTCTGACCCAGTACTCCCAATGGTATAGTCTAAGGGGATTCTGGGACTACGACAGATTCATTCGTATATTAGTTACCGTATACACGGAGAGTTTTCGGCAGGCGGGGTTCCAAATTACACGAGCATTCTAATTTCAATATATCTCTTCTTTCTGCAGTCTACAACAGTTGTTAACCTAATATCCTTGTTGAACATTGTCGTTTGCAAAAATTACAGTATTTCCGATTTGAAGAACTACCTTCAAGTTCTTGTGATTGTCCCTGAGGGGTTCAACTGAAGATTCAAGTTTCTGTTCTGTTTTGAGGTTGTGTCCGCGGCATAATCGTTTGGCTATTGCATCTTCTTTATTTTGATCTTTTTTCCTTTGGATTATATACCCGGATTTGCTTAACCTTTGCCTTTCAATATTTGCAGATTTGAACCATTTATCGTATAGTCAATATAGCGGCTGTACCAAATTATCGAAATTTATAAATAGTTTTCGAATTAACTGAAAAAAGAGATACATTCATGCCTCTCAAAACTCGGCTTCGCGAATAAACTTAAGTTTAAAGCTAATTAGAGAATTATTTAGAATTAGTTTTCTAAATTTAAATTCGCTAATTATTTTTAAAATTCCTTATCAAATGGAATCTTTAAACCGATCTAACGTAAGAATCTGATTTATTGTTCTTTCTCAGATTCAGAAACCGACTACATTTTTGCGCATGCGTCAAAAGATGCAATTTTTCTTTGAGATAAATTTGGCCTAATTAGAAAATTGCATTTATATATTAAGAAAGAGAACCACGCCATGACGATTAGAAAGTAACTTGAAATTTATTTAAACGTGGTTACATCTCGTAACCAGAAAGAAAAGTAAAAACATACTTATCGAATGACGCACATCTACTTGAAATACAAACATCTAAAAAAAAATAACATCTCAAAATCAAAACAATCTTTCTTTCTAACATTTGACTTCTTATTTATATGTACGGCGATAAACAAAAATTCATCTTCTCCAATGCTATGCAAATAAGAGTCATCTTATCAGCATATCGTATTAGATTTCTGCTCTTGTGTGACTGCATCGAATTAGCTGGATTCGAAAATTAGAGCCCGACTGCGGATGCTGCCGATATAAATAGGAGAATTTTGACTTATTCCCAACAATTTTTATTCCTTCAAAAAATACATAAAAGAAGGAAACATATATATTTACCAGTAGTATTAATAATTTAGTGGAGCCTTCACATAAGCACCTTTAAACGTAATTTTCTTTATTGGTAGCTTGGCTTTTACGATGAATATTTATGAAATACAAAACCATGGCAAAGGAAGCAACTGTCATTACTTTGATTTTTGAAAGACTTTGATGAGCAGCAACGCTAAAAGGAATTAATCGCTTTGAACAATTGTTAATTTAGACGTTTGTAAACGTTGCAGTTTTTGAAACAAATTCAAGATTTTCTTCGCAATTCATGAAATGACGCACCGCAAATCTAAATAAACACACAAAATTGCTTGAAAGGGATGTAGAAACTTAACGCTGTGATGTTTCTAATTCTGAATCTATTTAATTCCTAATAATTAATTCTATTAATAATTTTTAATAATTAATTTTATTAATTAATTTGCTTTTCATAGGTTTTTATAGCAGAAATTGTATTGTGGAAGCAAAGTTTAATGGAGGTTTCCCTCACTTAATTCGCTATTTTGAAAAATAAACAAAATCTTATTTTATTAAAAATAAATTAATGCCAGGTTTACACTCGGCCAGTTATAAGATGGCTAGTTGACAGCGTATGCATAGAAAGGCTGGAAAATTATGTTCGATAGACGGCAAGTAACTGCCCGACGGGACAAAAACGTGCCCCTATATTGTATTTTTTTCTTACTGGGTAGGTGTTTGTAGAATTTAGTGATTTTCATTAGAGTCAAATAACTAATCACTTATCACAGATTAATTCCAACTTTTTTGCTCCTTATTCTTTCTGATGCGAGGTTAGTTTTCATTTTATTTGCCCTTTCTTTTTTATAATTTCCTAAATTTAAATATATAGACATTTTTTAAATTTTTTCAACGTTTCTTTGTGCAAATATCCATCGTTAATACAGTACCTAACCCAAAAGAAAAATTATCGAAAGGCAATTTATAACTAATCATGGAATACCTGAATCTATCTTATGAAATAGTAGCTAACATAAATCAGTCTCTTTCTGCGCATGTGCTGCCTACTTGCCACCTAATAACTAGGAAGAGTGCATACCCTGCATTAATTTCAGACGATAAAATAAAATAAAATATTGAATGTTGGCAAACATTTATATCTATCATAAATATACTTGATTAAAGTTTGCAGACGATATTTATTATACAAGACTTCAAATGAAGTATTTTTATACTTTTTGATCACAAGAATATTTCATCAGCTTGTAAACTGATAAACGTTTTATTATATAATAGTTTATAATATAAAATTTTTCAAGACTCAAAATTGAAAAAACATAGTCACAAGAAAGCTTCAAGGTGTGAGAAACTTTTATTTGTTATACAGCTTATATTACATTTATGTACATTATTTAATTATAAATACATCTTTTATTATTCACAAGAGAAATCATGCTAATAGAACTTCAAAATTAATCTGTCTAACAGAGATATTTCAAAATATGACTATAAGTATAAAATTGTTTAATACCTCTTCTGAAGAGTAAATTGTGAACAACTAAAAATATCGAAAAAGTGGTATGCTCAAAAATGTTCAGCTTTTCTCCGTAAACGTGTTACTTTGATGATATGAACTTGTAATTGAAGTGTAATTAAGATATTGATTAACTGTAACTAAATGAATAACATTAATAGAATATAGTTTAAAATAACTAATATTAATATGTTTTAATATTATATATATATAAATATATATATAATATTAATCGATAACAATTTTAATAACACAAATTTTTAATGTTTGTCATATATATGTCTTTATTAAATCACAAAAATAATTTATGACTTAATGATTAGCTTCATGTAATAAATTCCATAATCTTTTCTTCACTGTGACACTTTATTTAAAGTTTCAAATTTTAATAGCAAATTTTGATCCTCGATTTCAATTACATTAATACATTTTTAATTATTTTCTTTTAACATTCCTTATTTAATAATCCTAAAGGAGAAAGAATAATGTGATGGTTTTTTATTTTATGAGTTGTGTTTAAAGTAAATTTTAGTTACCCATCAATTTATAAAATAAAATTCACCAAGACCATTGATAATTAAATATTATCAAACACTGAGAAGTTTTTATTGATGGTAATTATATATAAAGACATTAAGAGATCAACTGTAAAGGACGCATATTGTAACACGGTTGCTTTAAAAGTAATTATTTTGCAATATTTTTGTCTTTATTAAATATGAATGAAAATGTTGGACTTGACCGAAAATTGGCATGTATATCAAATATGCCTTGGCAACAATCATATATATCTTACCGTACTGTTTAGAATAACAAGGTTTTGCAATGAAGGAGCAGCTTCTTATTTCGTTGCTATGTACTTTAGCATTAATAAGCTTCTTATCATATATATATCTTTATTGAATTATTTTCCTTTTCAATTCCAAATAAATTAGTCATCGTACATTTTATGTTGATATTTATTTCCATAACCAAAACATATTTCAATAGCTAGTCTTAAAATTATATTCTTGAATATCGTGAAATATCAATTTATGACACTTTAATGGCATCCAGAATTATCTATTACTTATTATCAATATGGAAATTTCAATTATAGAAAAATTGTGAATTATAAAAGCATGCAATTTATGCTTAGTCCTTTTTATTTTCCTGATAAAATTTTTATGGAAAAGATAGTGGAAAATCAAAATGCAAAAAACAACCTGTTGCAAGTCTTTTCTCCAAAACTAGCAAAACTTCACCCTAGTCAATTCGTTTTTATTATATGATGATTTTAGATTCAGCATAAAATTAACTCAACGATATTTGAAACAAAACATAAGAATATGTCGACCTGAGGGCAGAGATGTTAAAATATTACATTTATATCGAAATTACTTTCGACTCTCAATTATAAAATAATTATTATATATTTAATTTTTGTTTATAACTTAAGGTCAGTTAAACGAAGATTATTTTAATGTCCTTTTTATTAAAAAAAGTCCCGTTACTTTTGGCACCATGTAGTATTTTTATCACCTACGATTTTTAATCATTTCTTTATTTTAGACAAAAATATATCTCCTTAAAATTGAATAATCAAATAACGTAAATTAAATTCACCATTAATTAAAAATATTGAACTATTGCAATATAATTAAAAATATATATGACAGATTCAAATCTGCTCTCAATCAGAGGAAAAAAGGGCAACTAAATTTTTAAAAATTCTCGAAGTTCTGAAATATTGCTTAATGAAGATTTATAATTATACAACAGCTTAACAATTTATGTATATTATCATATATAGATAAGTTTTTACACATGCAAATAATTCATCCCTAGAACTGGAAATATAAATTTGTAAACATTAACATGCTTCTTGAATGTACAATTGCACACAAATATGATTGATTACATAAGTAGATAAAGCTGCACTGGTTTGAGAACTATAACATGATGGTTCGTCGTTTTCTGTCCTTTGAGCCACTATCACAAGTCTTGAGAAACAATCTCGAAAAACGTTCGAACAAGAAGAGGATTTTGAGGATGAAATTGTATTATCAATGCCCAAATCTGAATGATACAAACTGGCATTCTTTAAGTAAAATTATTCTGAAGATTTTTCCGATACATTTACTTTATTTATGAAATTTGGCATTAATTTTTAATCCATATAAAATATAATAAAACTATAAGTTAAAATCGTATATAATTATATGTATGTATTTATTTATATTAATTATATATGACCTAAGGGCTCAGGGCCATTTGGCTCAGAATTATTTACTACATTATCTAAAAAAATTGAAAAATAGTTTCTATAAAAAGCAAATATGGAAGAATCATTGATTTTTGCAGGTCATGATATGTTTAAAATTCGTGGAGATTCTTTAAAGTCTACTGTGTTGTTTGGATGGTCATTCTTTTACCAATATTTTACTCCATATGTTAGGAAATTAAAAACAGTTCTTCAATAATTTGCTAGGAAGTTAGAAAAACAAAATCAAGCAATGTTAAAATTGCAACATTAGGACACAAACGCAACATTTTTTTAAGAGGTAGCCACCATTGTGAATCAACGTGTCACACCACCAGCTTAGAGATTATAGTTTTTATGTCACTGACAAAACTATATTTTCAGAGGAGCGTGTTATCACTAAGCATAACTAACACCTGTGAAGTTTGGAATCCATATACAACTAAGTAAAAACACTCAATGCATGTAAGGAGATACAGGATTTTAAATCATCAATTTATTTTATTAAAAGGCGATTTTTTTTACCAAGTTTGCAATAAAATATTAAAAAACGTTGAAGAAAAAAGCGAAATGGAAGTTTTCCTTGGCTCTATCAAAGATTTTGGAAATTAATGTTGCTACCTTTCATCGATATTAGAATGGTACATTTATTTCTTTTTAATGCGGCTAGAAACCTTCCTTCTTGTCTTTCTATAATAATTTAACTATTTTAGCATAAAATTAACAGATGTTAGTTATGCAAAATTAAAATAGCTTCAATTAGCCCGCATAATTAGAGCACAATCTTAAATACTAAGAGAAAAATATAAAAATCATCAATACAAAATGATTTAAGGCTCTGGCGTGAATCATACTAATTAGTAAGTACAATAAAGAGGAAAATCGACACTGATTGGTTAAAGGAACCATGAACAACAAACTCGCCAAGAGGAAGAATGCCAAAAACAAACACGGAACGAAACGGCGTCGAATTTTGGCGTTCTTTTTCTAGGTACGACAACAGTAAATGTTATTATAAAATTCTCCAATTTCTTGCTGATGAATATAATGAAAAATTGCCGTCAACACATGGTCCTTTAAACTAATCAGAATCAAAAATTCCTACACAAATCTTTATGGAAGGCACATAAGGCCTGGCAAAAGCAATGTAAATTGCTTCATTAAAGTAGCACCGTGATATATACCCGCGCTTCATCAGTAGGAGCAGCGCCATCTGTCGAATGAATTGTAGCTTAATAGCCTAAGCTGAGAAACAACGAAGTGAATATGCATCCAACAATAAAACTTTAATTGGAAATTTAAATACTTATCTTCTTTAAATGCTCTGAGTTTTGTTACAGATGATTGAATTTAATAAATTTAAGTATTTTATTAAATAGAGCTGATGTCATAGATTTCATGACATTGTACAATATCGTGCACACCGTAAACATTTCAAAATGCATTTGAGCTAATAGAGGCCGTGTAAATTTGTAACATATTTCAAATATAGTAGCTTTGATTGCTCAGAAAATCCTCTTTTGAATTAAAGAAAATTATAGCGATAGGGAAACAGAAGCTCATGTAATAGTAATATAATAGTGCTGTGGGTAATTTTTGAATCAAATATTACATGTCGAATAATACTATTAGTTGTTAACTGTCACAATTTTTTAAAAAGGAAGAAAATGCGACTATTATACTCTAAAAAAATACTTTACAGAAAATGCTTATCAATATTTGTTGTGATACAACGTGAAAAAACTTGCATAATACTTATGAAACCAGAATCGACCGCCATAATCCTAAATTCCGGGGTAAAAAAATCATAGTCCTTATTACTGAAAAAAAGTGAGATTTCTTCAAATAAATTTCCTTCCCGCCCAACTATCCTTCATTTCTTCATGGTCACATAAACAGAGATATTGTCGAAACTGATATTTTAAAAGAATCTGGCTCACATGGATCCCAAACCCGTAACTTATCCACCAAAGTGATCTTGACCGCATGTTTCGACACGCTTTCGAGATTGTTTCGTCAGAAGGAATATTCGCTAGAAAGAATGAAGAGTCTTCCTCTTTCCTAGACATGCTGAACGTACTCTGGGTTGAGAAAGGAGAATCCGAAGAACTCTGTCTGGTCAAGGTTCATCATAAATAACTTGTCTGTCGGGGTGAGGTCCGTCTTTTCGCTGGTGAACTGCCGATCGAAGTTGCTCACGTCCTTCCGATGTTTCTGGGGGAGGAAAAATTAAATCATTTTCATAGCAGCAAACTTTTTGGGTACTTTTCCGTTATATGGACACAAGATGTCGCCAATGTGAGCCAAACTAGAGTCAATTCGACAAGCAAAGCGAATGGCAAAACAAATGTCGTCAATGTGAAACAAAAAGCGAACAAAGTCGCCAAGTAAATAACGTTGATTTGGATGTGAAATTTGATGCAACTTTGCATTTTTGGGGGATTTATCACTTTTTCCGACTAACGTTTATTTGGCGACTTTTTTGGCAATTTTTTCGTTTCGTCTGTATAACGGAAAAGTACCAATTTTTGTGGAGAATTTGCAAAAATAAAAAATGCAAAATACAAAGCAATGGCATCTATCTAAAGTAACGACTTTTAATCAGGTGAAGACTAGGAAGAAATAGCTAATAACTTATTAGTTAGCTCTTTTTAAATATAAAGTAAAATTCGTCTTATTAATTTAATACCCATGCTACCATGCTTAATTATTTGAATTTTGTGGTTGCTTAAATATATGGGATCCAATTTTTTTTTCTGTGTGTATTAGGAATAAGGAAATAAACTGTTCAATTTATCTTCGAGAAGAGAAGAAACAAAAAGAATATGCTGTATTAAAACAAAATTACATCTTTTTAAATATAAAAAAATTATATACTTATCAAAATAAAAGTGTTTCATCGTAATACTTTTATCTCTATTATCAATAATAGTTCATCTAACTATATTATAAAAATTATCTTATCAAATAATTATTAATTAATTCTTGTATATACTTTCAAATGATATATATAATAATTAGTTATAATATTTTGAGTTTATAATATATACAAACTGAGTAGATTTATTTAAAATATATTTTAAAAATACACATCAACTGATATGAATACTTTTTTTCAATGTGAATGTTTTCTTTTTCTCTAAAGGAAAAATTAAATTTCATTCTTACCTTCATAAATAGTAAGTTAAAATCATAAACTTTAACAGTTAATAGTTAAAATCCTAAATTTTTTCATAATTTCAATAAATTTGTGATTATTTAAAAAATTATAAGATTTTTTAAAAATAATCACAATTTTTGCACTTCCAATTTGTTTAGAAATTCATTCTTTATTCACAGATTAATTTGCTTATTATTCACATTAACAAAAGCAACTAATTTCAATTAATTGTATTACACTTAAAACCTAGCTTCAGCATGTCTAAAAAGTGAACTCCTCATTAAAGAATGGAAATTTTCACATTTACAAGGAATGTATATAACAGGGATATGGAAATTATTTTCTGCTTCAAGAATAAATTATAATGTATGTATAATGCATGTGTGTATTTTTAACAATAACATGTATGTATAAGTAATAACAATAACGTGTATGTATTTTTAATAAAAAAACATGTATTAATAAATAATAACATGCATGTATTTTGCATGAACGTATTTTTACTTCCCCCTAAACAAGTATAGATAGAGGTATTGTTATCGGCAACATATTCAAACTCAAGATATTTTGATGTATATCCGCGTTTCATTCTTTTCAGAACCTAAAAAAAGATATTTTTGCTTTATAACACATTTGTCTGTTCTATCTGTGAAACGCAATAACCAAAAAACACTTTAAGCTAGACGGCAGAAATTTAGTATGTGAATTATGACTAAATTTGTAAATTTCTATAATATTTTAAACGAAACTTCTCAATATATACAAATGTATAGAGAGAATGTATGCAAATATATATATTCTCAAAATATCTATCTAGCTGATTGTTGAAATACAGATAAAAATTACAAAACTCTAAGAACCATGAAAATAAAATTTAGTACACAAGTTTAACATATAAATTATAGATATTTATCAAACTTTGAACTAAATTTGTCGAACGGTTGGCCATTTATCAGTTTATACCTTTGCATGCATTTATTCAATAACTTATTCAAGCATGGGATTTAGTATGTTATTTTGCTACTACAACTTAGCATCAAATTTAGCTTCGATTGGCCGGTAAAAATATTAATAAATGTCCAAAATAAATATATTCTTGATAGATACTATAAAAATGCCATATTTCTTATTTTCATAGCTATCGTTTACCAATGCCGTGCAAGATATTCATGTCCTTACTCAAGGTTCACAAATTTATATGAAGGAAGGAGGATTAAAGTTTTTATTGGAGGGTATTCTAGAGAGTTTTAGAGAAATTGCTTCCTCTGATTTAAAAATAGACATTTAATACTTGTAACAAGTTTAACATTACTTTAAAAAATATTTTTAATTGGTATTTTGGAATTTGTAAGTACAAAATACATTATATAAAAGCAAATTGAAAATTTCGAATTTACTAAAATGTTTAAAATGGGATAATGCCGCATTACAATCACAAAAATAAACTTCATAGTGTGAGCACCTGTGAAGCACCTTAATGATAATTATATGTATGTACAAGTAATAACATGTATGCATTTTAATAAAAATAACATGCAATGATAAATAATAACATGACTGCATTTTTAACAATTATAACATAAGGTAAACAATCTTTAACTGCGATCATGCCATTAAGGAAGCACTTTATTGAATTCCTTAATGGCATGATCGCCGCATGTGTATAAAAGATTCTTATGAAAAATTGCAGCAACCTGCGTAATAAGACTGTCACGATTAATATCGGTATTAATAAGTGGGATTAACTGTGTTTGAATCAAACATTATGGAAGATGTGGGAATCATGAGACATTTTAGTTCGTAGCAGCATAACATAACCATTCGGCAAAAGCTATCACTGGTGTCTAGGGGCTGTTACTATCTTTTTTTAAATACCACTACAAAATTTCCCCATCAGTAAGTCTGCAGAGAAAAGAGCGATTATTATTCGTAGTTCTAAGCGTCTTGGTGAGAGTGTGAGAGTCTGCTGCGTCAAGCGAGAGTGATGACTTTGAGTTGCTGTTGCATCAAGTGAGTCTGGCGGCTTTGCGTTGCTGATGGAGAGAGTCGATACTGCTGCAACATCAAGTGTGTCTGATGACTTTTTTGGTTGTGTTTATTGTGGATAGATGACGCCACGACGGCGTTTTGAATGTTCATCATCCGAGATCAAAAATATACCGGATTGGATTGAGAGGGAATCGAACCTGGGACCTACTGGCTCGCGACAGCGTAACATAACCATACGACAATAACGATCACTGGTGTCTAAGGGCTGTTTTAGTTAGATACCATTACAGAAGACATTCGAAATGAGGTATTTCCCCACCATTTCAAGTATGAAAAGAAATCTTCTCGTAGCAGAAAAAATTTTGTGATACCACTTTCGCAGAAAATCAATTTATAGACAATTAGATAGAAAGTTTTCAAAAAATGTAGGGTTAAGATGATTTGATATTTCTTGATTAGACAAAGACACAAAGAAATCCAAATTTAATTAAAGAAGTTTCAAATCGATGCAATTAAAGCAGTTTTTCATCGAATTTAACAATTTCCAATTATTGTAGTTCCAAACGTGCGACACATTATGGTTCTAAATTTATTTCAGTTTGACAGTCATGAAACAAAAAACTAATTATTAAGTTTAACAACTGCTATTTCTACTTAAGAAAATTGTTAAAATAAAATCGATTGTAACTCGTAAGTTAATATGTAATAGAAAATAACATAAATTCTATGGAATTTCCAAAAATAAGCTTAAGGAAATAAAATAAGGAAAGTACAAACAGATTACAAATGTCAATTATTGTAAAATATACGTCTTTATTCTACTAAGAATGAAGTCACATGGTCCTTACATTTCCTAATAATCAGCCTATCAAATTTGGCAATGCTTACAATATAACAAGGGTGGAAACATTAGGGGAAATGGGATGGAAACACATGAGTCACCTACAAGCTGCGTAACAAGGTGTTTTTGTAAGTTAAAAAACGAAATACTTTAAGAATTGGGCAGATGATTAAGGGCAGACGTGTTATGTAGTGACTGCTGACTGCATGAAGAACCATTGCAGGATTAATACGTGGTTTTTCCTAATAAGAAATGAGCATTTATTAGAACCTTTAGTTTAATAAAACAAAAGAAATATATGATTCTTAATCCTCTGTTAATTTTTACAAATAATTTCAAAATATATTTTTAATAATTATTTTCAAAACGCAGTTAACTGGGAAAGTTATAAAACTTAACCCAAAGTTGGAACTATAATGGTTAACCGCAAAACTTCCACTTTTATCACTTTTTATATAATAGGTTATCATCGTTTTCTGCTGTTTAAAAATATCTCAGAAAATTTTTAGTATTCGGATCTAAGAAAATTACATAACAAATATAAAAAGTTTGTATTTGATTAATAGTATTTAAAACGTGTCTGCAGTGTTGAGTCTCTAATTCATATTGAAGTATATATTTGCATTGAATATTAATACATGGAAAATTACGGGTATCAACAACTAAAATTCATCCGCACAAATGTGGAATTTTGTTGTTCATGACAATGTTAGAATTATCAATTGGGTAGGGGGCATTTGAAAACACCTTCTTTCTAATACATGCTTTCAACTTTTTTAATGTAATAGATTTTGAAATATCAGCATTATTTTCCAGATATTCCTACAAAACTGGAGGGAGTGATATCTCCAACACTCTCTCGTGTACTCTGCAATAAACTTGTCATACCAAAAAAAATCACTAAGTGGCATTGGCGCACAATAGTTACGAAATATTTTTTGACATGAATTTAGCATTTTCACTGAATTCGTTGTGTCACGCATTGGCGATTAATTCCTTGCATTCGTTAATAGTATCCAAAAACCGAATTTATGTTTTAAATAGTTTTTCTCAACCGATTAAAACAAATTTAACATAAAACTGCATTTAAAGTCTCAAAATCCTATACCAAATTTGATATGCTTAATTAAGTGCATTTTTGAATGATTGCGTTTAAATGTTTCAGAAAATACAGTCCGACAGGCGGTTAACCTGTAGTTGAATTAAGAACAAATTTTGACAGTTCAGTTATATTAACATCCTATTTTAAAGCAACATTAGGGCTATTTTGTGATAGACCTCGTAATTCTGAACCGGTCACATAACCAGGACGATACCTAAGCGGACATCCCCTCTCAACACATCACACCAGAGAGAGGACGTTTGACCCTGATGGATCTAACATACAACAGACCCCTTTACAGGACGGTTCTTCGGTCAGGTTTCGAGCATGAAATCCTACAGCTCAAGAGCGAAGACCTTACTACCAGGCCACTGCGGCCCAAAATTTGACGGATATCTATACAATAAATGCTAAATCTGTGAACCGAATTTTATTCATCTAGTTTTCTTCGTTTTGTATTTATTAAATAAACAGCATTCGAATAGATTTCCAGTTTTACGCATAATTTGACAAAAATCTATAAAATTGTTGTAAAAATCACGCATCAAATTTTATCCCTCTAATACAAAGATAACCTTTGTATTGGAGGGTTTATCTTTGTCACAAACAAATAGACATAATGCCAAAAATCTATTTTTAGAACAGGGAGTCAAAAACATGAAAATTAGTAAATTCTACGAGTTTGAATTTTTTGATGATTGCTATACTTTCTCTGAATTATGTATACGGGAAAATAAAAAATAATTCCATCTGGATGAAATGCGCTGAAAGAGGAAGTGTATTCAGTACAGTCTCCTTCTTCATAGCTCTCTAATCTTAACAAATCCACCAGAAAAAATAATGGCCTATCCTTTTAATAGTGCTATTCTTTATTGACAAATGCGTCTTGATACAGCATTTCATATAACTTATTTCCATTACATATTCAGCTAAGTAATAATAGTCATTGTATTTGCAATGAAGAGTCATAGGCTTAATTCACAGTTAATACTTGAAGTTCTATCAAATGTTAATGAAATAAGTTCTATCATTATTCTATGTACAAACGAGGATTATCCCTTATAGCTGTCGTTGTGATGATTGATAGAGTAAAAATATTTACAAAAAGATATCGTCATAATGCACAAAAAATTAATCGCAAAAAAGTTCTATCAGTTAGCTGAAATTATGGATTTTTTTAATTTCACAAATTTTCACATTTCTTCTTAAATATTAAGCAGATTAATTTGCTTTTCAAGCTTTCTATTACTTTTTATACAATAATTAATCTGAGATAGATATTGATCACAACTTTTTTTGAGGGGGAACCATGCATGTTGCAGATTTTCCTTAACTCGCTGTATCAATAACTAAACATAAAATTGTCTTGAAAACCAAATTTTGTATTAATAAATATAAAAATCAGTTTCACAAATATTGCAAACGAAAAACAATTTCTTCTGAATTAGAACACTGATATTACCTATTGTAGGTCAGGTCGAAAGCTGATGAAATGGACAAATTTGACATAATATGATTAGAACAATATGTATGGTATACAATTTAACAATTATGTTAATAATTTTGGCAACAATTCTATTTTGTATTTCGCCAAGGTTTCGCCACTTGTTTATACAGATAATCTGATGAAAAAATGTTATCTTATTGTATTTTTTCTCGTTTTTTTAAATATGTCCTTACTTCATGCTTAGGTTTGAAATTATTAACAAATTTTACTTTCAAAAATGATTCTGAAGCACAAACTGAATTCTAAATAGCAAGCAAGTGGATAATAAACTAATGAAGTCAATCAAATAAAAATAAAATATTATGAAAAATTAATAAAATAGTACTGTTTGAATGAAATGTTATTAAAAATGTTTTAGGGGAAATTTACAGAAAAGTATTTATTGCTAATTTGTATCATAACGTTTTCAGATAAAAAGCAAAATTTTAAATTATTTATTCAAGAGATATCATTTTCATAATGGATTTTTCCTTAAAAAAATTTTCTGATATAAAAAAAGTTAAACCCATAAAAATTTATTACATTTTTAAAAGGAATCAAACTATGACTTTAAAAGTTCTAAAATTTTTCTATCAAGTTAAACAAATGTCAATTTGAAAAAAAAAGTTGTGAATTCTTTCTTTCTTTTCCTCTAACCATTAAACATTAATGTTTGCCACAACAATTATTTATGGCACATATGTTTTGAAAACATAATAAAAAAGCATTAACAAAAGTCATGGCCATTTCTAAAAGCATAAGAAAATGAAATGATGAAATCTCCAAAATAAAAATAAAAATAAATTGTGTGATACAAGTTTACACTTGCACTTTGTTATGAGACAGATGAACCAAAAAAAGGCAAACATGTTCTGACAAATAAAATAAATTGTTGTTAAAAAAGACTCTCAGGGGATTCTTTTTAACATTTTTCGATAAAATGATAACCTTGTCCTTTGTAAAGCCTGATATGAATTTGAAATTGTTTTTTAACAACTATTGACGTCAATATTTGTTATTGTACAAGCATTCGTTTCATTACTGTAGTTATCGCATGCTTTGATCATTCTAAAAATGTGTCTGGTTTATAATTACTCAGTTGATGTGATTTGCCAGATGTTTATTATGGCATTTCAAGGAAAAAATGCAGTTTAAAGGAAAAATAATAAATAAAGCTGTATTTAGTTTAATGGGGTAATTTATAATATAGCTGTAATCAAGATTTGTAAAAATTACATTTTGGTAAGATTTAACACCTTGAAGATAACAGTTTTCATTTTAATTTCATCGAAATTTTTGTATTATTTTGAGTTTTGAAAACTATTTTATCTAACTGATAATTTGTAATCGAAAAAGTTAAAATTATAAAGATAAAATACAGAACATTCATTATTTTTCAGAAAATTTAAGAGTAGAGCACTAAAATAATCATTTATAATAATGTTAAAACAGTGAAATATATTTTTAAATTTCACTTCATATAAATGGAAGAAAATTCATACTTGTGATTTTTTTAAAGTATAAAAATCACAAACAAACAAAAGTATTAAAGAGTTTCTGAATTTAGCATTTTTTTTATTCTGCTAGAAAGAAACTTTAAAAACCGAAAATATATAAATTCTTGTCTCTGTTTAGGATTAGTGAAACTAATAGAAACTGAATAATATAATAATTGTTCAGTAATTGAATTGAAACACATAACCAAAAACTTGTATTTTTTATATATTTTCAGCCTTAACGAAAATAATTTTCTAGTATAAATTATAAAGCATGGTCATGTTGCTAGTTCTTTTCTTCGTTTTGAAAAAAAAATTTACGATTGTTTGAAATTCCAAGTACTGGGACATTAAACAGACCTTATAAGCGACCGTACAACGCAAACGATTATACATATAAATTTCTAAAGAGAAATCATTATTCCAAATTCTATGTGTTTTGCATTGCCACAATCAAAGAATGGGATTTAGTGAACAAGGTCAAAGAATAAAGAATAACTATTTAATATTTACATACACACTAAATGATTTTTTTAAATTTCAACATTAAAAATCCAATTTTTTCACAGTAGATCATAAAAAAATGTTTAAACTCATTTCAATGAGAAAAAAATATATATTACACTAATTATTAATTAACTAATTAATATCTAATAAGATGTTTTTAAAAACATTATATCATAAATTCCAATTTGTACAAACACACAATTCCAAATATTAGGCAAATAATGTCTAATATTAGTCATCTTGTTATCTACCTCAATCAAATTATAAAAATAAATAAATTTTTTTAACAATTTTTACATTCAAGTCATAAAAATATAGAGACTTTTTAACAATTTTTACATCCAAGTTATAAAAATATATAGATTAACAACTTTTACATCAACGATGAGTAGAAAAGGTGAGATTTTTTCTGTAATTTTAACTTTTAAATAGCTATTAAAAATTTATTTCTATAAATATAACTTTGACTGAAGCACAAAACATCCACTGTTTCATACAGATCATTTTGATGTATAAATAATTGTTTTTGGTGAATTTCTTATCGAGTTATGATTGTTTGAATAAAGCAACATAATGGAAAAATATCATTCTTTATAAAATGAGTTTTTAAAAAATGGAAACTATTGTTTTTAACGAAAGTCCCTCATGAAAAATCTTTATAACTCGAGAAATACGCCGAATACTGACAACATCCTGATATGTTTTGAAAGCTAAAGGATCGGAGAACATTTTGAAGCAGTAAAAAATATCGATATTTTGAGCGATTTTTCGAAGTTTCAAGTGTGTAAGTACACTTTAAAACCATTCTATTGGTTTTGACATGAAAGTCACTCGACTGTATGTTGAAATTAATAGAAAATACTGAGAAAATACATAGAAAAATACCCTTTTATTAGTTATACATGGAGATGGATATTTTATGATTAGCAACTATGCACAACACACAATTTGAACAATTATATTTATGATGTGCTTCTTTTTAAATGCTGTAATAATTAGTACTGCTTCGGTTTGCTATTTCAAATCATTTTCATCCTAAACGACCAAAAATATTGATGCTACAAAATATTTCCTATAAACTGTTAATTTTTATAACTGAATTGTACAACAAAAATTTTATTAATTTTTATAGTTGACATATCTAAACAAATTATGATATTGTTAATTTTAATAACAAATATATAATTAGTAACATCAAACTAACAGTTTGATGTTATTATTTTTATAGTTACAGTTACTTATTTTTATAACTGACTCCATGTCTAAAAAAATTAGAATTTTGTTACTCTCATTTTAAAAGTGTAAATTTAAACTTTATTTAAAAATTCTCTTTTTATAGTGATTTCTATGTAGTCTTTCATATGTTCGTGCGCATATGACTATAATAAAATGAGAAAAATAATGAAAATTTTTATGAATTTTCAACTTATGAAAAAGTGTATCGTAAGAGACTTGTATTCCCTTACAATTACAATTATAATATAAAATAACGTTTTAAAAATCATTGTTGACATCCAAATTCAGAATTTTTTATGTGCTATCTAATAGTCAATATTTTAAAAACAATTAAAGCTATAGAAACATTAATCATTATTCAGACAGTTGTAATATGTATATTATTAAATTTTAAATGCCTCCACGATAAACAAACAAATACGAAACATAAATAGATTCCGTGTAAGAACGCAAATTATTGTTTAGCAATATATGCAAAAAATCCCATTTCAAGAAAGTAATATGCAAAATAGCTTTGGAATCATAATAGAATTCGTGTTTTCGTCATGCTTTTCCTATTTTACATCAATTTTTTCAGAGAGTCTTATACAATCAATGTCGAATTTCCATTTAAGCACTTACTTAGCACCCCTAAGCTGAAGATAAGGTCGCAAGCAGGTGAGCTTAAAGGCTTTATTTAGTTACTCATCAAGTGAATAAATTTATAATAAATACAAATTGAGTTATTGATGTAATAGTACATTAATATCTACACTTTATTAAGGAGAATTAGTCAATTTTCTTATGTTTCATTACGCTAGTTAAGTCATTAAAATATATATGACGTCGAATATCCGTTTCAATATTAATGTTTGCAAGTGTAGAAAGCAAGCAGTCTGTTATTATAACTAAATAAAACTTTAAAAAAGAATATGTGAAAGTAAATTAAGTTAATATAAATAAAATTGATGTATAATAACAAAGTTATTAAATTAAAAAATAATTTAATAATTAATTTTTTTAAAAAAATTAATCATTAGCATATTAAATATGTTCTAAAATGAGAAACTAAATTGATCAGTTTATTATAAAAGAGGAATCTCATATTGTTCCCAGCCTAGAGTTGCAAACTGCCTAATATGCCGTTGTACATAATTCTTAACATAAATTCTCGTAATACATAATTACTTATAATTTAGCATTAACGAAATGGAATGTATGACACACTTACGATTTTGGGTTTGAAAGGAGGTTGAACTTCTCTATTTTCTATTTTTATCCAGTCTATGCGTCGGAAGAACGGATGAATTCTGATGTCCTCTTCGCCGTGGGGCCCACACCCCAAACGTTTTGATGGATTTTTTGTTAGGAACTGAAATGAATACAATTCACATCCAATTAGTATTTGACAGTGGAAGTATGCCAGAACCAGTTAATGCTACAAAGGGTCTTACAAATTTTAACATTACATACGAATGACACATTTTTCAAGTAATCCTGACATGTTCATGGGATACATATACTGTAATCCAATATGCATTTTTCAAGAAGAAAAAGTGCGTGAGGATACAGCATAATGAAAGTTCACTTGCAATTAGGTAATATCGCTATGTTCAAATTATTTTAGAGCATGTGTAATCATATCAATTACGGTAAAAAAAAGAGCATATAAAGTGATTAATAGCGGAATTAAATATATCCAATTTAGTTTGAATCTTTAATAGGACAATGATCTGAATGAAAAAAAAATCTTGAGGTTTGCCCACTAATATCTTTTTTTGCTATATTTATAAGCACAGTAATATCCTAATGATATTTTGAACTTATGATTATTATTTTAAGGTACTACACTACGTTGGAAGGAAAAATTTTGAAAAATTGGATTTTTTAGAAACTTTTTATTTTTTTCAGACGTATTGTTAATAATAAACACTATAAATACTAAAAGAATTATCTGAAAATATTATATATTAAGAGAAAGGGGAATATTTGTAGTAAATTTTAATGAAATTGAACCAAAACTCTAAACACTCTACACAAAATTGTAATGCAGCAATGCTATTTTTCTTTGCACACAAGTTATGGAATATAATGGTAAATGAAATGAACCAAAATCTAAGAAAAAGTTTGAAATGCAAAAAAGTTATGAGTAAAAATATGCGCATATTTGCATTTTTTCCAAAAATTTTCAATTTAATTTTTCTAAAAACACCTATGAATGAAAAGGTATTTCTCCAACAATAAAACTTTTGGTCCCTTTCATTTCCCGTATTAAAACACACGCTGATATTTTCATGTAAATACCTCTATTCGTTTTTGAGATATCATGTTAACAGTGGAACATTTTTATAAAAATTAAAGTTTTGAGAAAATGGAAGTTGAAGACAAATTTTAACAGAAAAATATGTGAGCCTGGATCATAGGTCAGGCCTTCATTTTCCAAGAGTAGATAAACTGTTTTGGGAAGAGGAAATTATGAACTACAAGAAATAACAATACAAATAAAATCGCTAATAGGATCGATAACAAGGATTTTTAACGTAGTTGTATACCTGAATAAGAAGTTCTGCATATTTTTAACATATCTGTCTACTATAGTGCATGAAAGCATGCATTTGCTAAATGTCTCCTTTGCTTTCAAATCAATGGTATTTCCGACTTTTCATATTCAACTCTCAAAGAATAATTCGTAAGTTTTAATTAGTGGCTTAATAAGAATAAAAGGCTTTTATATCATAATATGATTTTTTCTGTATCCGCTTAAGCAACAGTAAAAGGCACTGGAAGTATAGCATCATTATTTTGGCCCAATCACTATGTTTTAATTTAAAAATTGACGTGAACGCACTATTGCCTTATACTCTTGGCTCCACTCAAGATAACCCATTCATCTATACACTGGCAAGCAGATGTATTGGAACACATCTATACATTGCCTCTGAGTCCCTACGCCATTGATTTGAACCCTTTTATAAAATTCCTTAAATGAAGTAAAATTCTTTGCATTGCTATGATTTGGCGATATTTCATTAGATTTGATTTTCAAAATTTGGGCCGCGGTGGCCTGGTGGTAAGGTCTCGGCCGAAGGGTTTCAGGTTCTAGACTCGATTCCACAGAAGAACCGTCGTATAAGGGGGTCTCTTGCACGTTAAATCCGTCAGGCCAAACGTCCTCCCGCTGGTGTGGTGTGTTGTGGAGAAGGGGTGCCACCTCAGGTGTAGTCCTTGTCATCTGAACCTGGTTCAAAATTACGAGGTCCGTCCCGAAATAGCCCTAGTGTTGCTTTCAAAAAACGAGACGTTAATATAATTAAACTAAGCTAAACCCCTTTCGAAATTTACTTTTCGTAGTTTAAATTAATCCGTTGAAATTGATATCCTATTTCTTAGACCCCCAGGGGGCAAATCATAATTAAAGATGAGATGCTTCCTGTTTAGTGATTGGATCTCGTCAACCCGGTGGGTACACTAAAAGTGGGTAATCTGGCTCGAGACGGTACGTACTTGCTGCGGGGAGGCTTGTACCGTGGCCTGTGATGGCCAACTGGATTAAAACACAGTTCCCGCCGGTGTTGCTGTTGCAACGGTCATTCAATACTTATTTCAGAGTGCCTTCGGGTGGGAGGGAGAATCAGTAATGTCGCTACCCTATTTCTGGTGGTGGTGGGTCTAATGCCACTTGGTCATACCAAGCACGAATGAGCGGAGCTCTTTCGAATTAAGGCAGAGGTGTGCGCCGCTTTTCGTTGTTAACGAGCACCGTTCAGGTGAAAGTACGACTTTGCTCGAACACAACGACACAACCCTTTTTAGGGGGTGGTCGAAACTCATTCATACACTCATTCATCCATCTGCAAGTCAGAATTTAGATCCAAATCAAAGACCGACTCACCCCTGATTCAGAACCCCCAGAGGTATCATTTGTTATGGGAACTTGGAGGACTTTGCAGTCACGACCTATTTAACGTGCCCCAACTGCCATTAGCCAACACGGCGGTCTTTGGCAGAGACCCTCTTTCTTATCAACTTAAAATTATATGATTTTTAAAAGTTGACTTGGAAGATAGACCACAGCTATAAAATGGTTTGAAAGCATATTTTAGACTTTAAAGAAATCATTATCTCTCTATGTATGGTCCGTTTATAACCAATATCTGTTCATTTCCCCTTACCCCTTTGCAGGCTTCTTTCGCTTCTTTCGATAGAGCCTTAGGATACGAAACATTATGATCTGTGATGGATGCGAATAGTTCCTCCTCGTCTTCGCCGTCGAATGGAGGCTGGAAAGGAAGGCAACAGAAATGTTGTATATGAGAAACAACATTCCGTGATAGCAATGTATTTAAAAGAAACATTTGGTGGTTCTTTTATAGGGGAAGGAGGTACTTTCATGGAACATTTAACAAAACGGTTGAGAGCATCTGAATTTACTCACAAAATTCAAAAATAAAACAATCAATAAATAAACTTTTTTAAAAAACAAATCAATTGCAATCGCAGGATACAAATACTATAATGTATTACAATACATTATATATAATACATATTTATAATACATTATAAAAGAAACTGAAGATTTTATTTATGTATTATAGATGAATAAGATTCCAAAAACTTCGTAAATTACCTTCTAATTTTTTGAGTAATTGGAAAATTATAAAATCACCATAAAGAACTTTCTACCAACAGAAGTTTTCTTTCTCTCATATTCGAATTCTACGCGTATTTTTCCACCTTTTACGGAAAAAATAATTCTGAATATTAGAAACAGTACACTTCTGTCCATCTAAAGAAATATTTCTGCATAAATCCACTTTGATAGATAGCTGCCCTCATATGGCAATAAACTTATTCCTGCTGTGCTTTCCTTTCCTTTCGTGGTATTTCAATCAGTAATTCCATCATGATTCTTTTATTTTTATTAGAGCATTAAAATTTGATGCCTTCACATCGCAGCAACGATTGCGTTTCAGCTTTCCTGACCAGTAATAAAAAAATGAAATGAAAAATGATTTACAAGTAGTTATGAGCAAACAAATGATGTCAGATTTTTAAAACAAATACAAATATGAAGCAGCTCAACAAATACCAATAGATATATTTTTTTAATAAAATAGTTATTTATTCTCAATTATAAATATTTGCAAATGTCTCGATATTATTGGATAAAAAAGTCAAAATATCTTGCTGAAAAAATAGCACAACATTGTTTTATTTTGTAACGAATTACTAGGAAAGAAAATAAAAATCCTCTCTGCAAGATGAATTTCTGAAAGAATCTTCAAGGGAATTATATCAGCTACGATACAAAATTTTCAAAAATTCATTTTTAAATACTATATAGGTTTTAGAATTTTAAAACTTTTTCGATAACTTCTTTTCGAGCATCAAGTATCCTTATTATAAATAGTTATTATGACAATATTTCTGAAACTCAACTGCTAGTCTTAAAAACATACGAAAAGATAATTTTAATGCCTTTTAAAGTCATTAAAAATGTTAAACAGTTTTTTAACCCAAAAATGTACTTTTAACTCAAAAAATACATAAACATGTTACCTGTCCTACAAGCATTTCATATAAAAGAACACCATAGGCCCACCAATCCACCGACTTGCCATAGGGTTGATACAATATAATCTGAAAAATCAAACAATTGATTTCAATATTAAAGTTTCGAATGTCTATTTTCAATTGTATACATGTAATATTTTGGATAAAAATACCTTATCTCTATAGATATCAAAACATTAATGCAATAATTATTTTATGCAGTTAAAATAATAAATAATATATTTTGCAATAGAAAACTTTTATTATAAATAAAGCTAATATAAAAATAATGTCGATAAATTTTCCCGTGCAGCGGAAATAAAAGAATACTATTCATATAGCAAAATTTAGATATTATTAGATAATTTTGTAATAAAAAAACTATGCCTTCTTTTCTAAATGAAAATTGATAATAATTTATTTATTTATTTATTATTTATTCATTTTTTGAAAGGAGAAAAAAAATATAGCGTTTGGTTTCTGATCATCATTTTTTTACAAGCCTTTAGTCGATCTTGTATCCCAACCGGTCGGTTTGAACGGCATAATTTACAAATCTTTTATAAATTATTTCGTTCTTACCTCGGGAGCAATGTAATCTGGAGTGCCGCAGAAGGTCTTTGTTGTCTTATCTCCCATGATGCCTTCTTTGCACATGCCGAAATCGGCTATTTTCACATGGCCGTCGGAGTCCAGCAGCACATTATCGAGTTTTAAATCTCTAAAAAATAAAACAATAGTCAGAGATCGGAAAAAAATATAAATTGAGCTTTAAACAGGTAAATTAAAAAGTCAGACATCGAAAAAATTGTAAATTTAGCTTTAACTGATAAATTAGAAAGTCAGAGATCGAAATAAAAAATTGCAAATTGTGCTTTAACAGATGAATTAGAAAGTCAGAGATCGAAATAAAAAATTGCAAACCAAGCTTTAAAAGATATATCAGTAGTAAGAGATTAAAACATAAAATAAATTATTTAAAATTATTTGAATAATTAAAAGTTATTTTAATGAATTTGAGATATTTTGGTTGTAAAATAAATATTTCAATTATATTTTTTAAACTGTACTTAGGTTATAGAGAAAATTCTAAAAAGCGATAACTTTTCTCACAATAAAATCTACTTTTTCAAGTCTATGCAAACAATATGAAATTTCTGTTTGAAAATTTATGTTTTCAAAAACTTATACAAATGCAGAAAAAAATGACAAAAATATCACACAATATCATTGCAGAAATTATGAAGAAATTCACGGAAAGATTAAAATTATTTAAACAGGATATTATTAACTTTCTTGTCGTTTATGATCAGATACCCTGGTTTTTATTTACACGAATCTAAACATGTATTTCTGAAATGTATGTATAAATGTATCTTTAAGCAACGTTACCTGTGCTTATGTTACCTGTTCTCAGTGCTTAAGCTGTTCCTGATCAGTTAAAGAATGTATGTTTGAAGAAAGGGAAGATTTTTTAATAATATAAGTAAAATATAGCAGTAGGGTTCAAAATTATATTTAATAGAATTGATTTAATTATAAGGAAGGAATTGATTAAAAAGAAAAAGGCTGATTATTGATAAAAAATTTATTTATAAAGTTCGAAAATGATAATAGCTTATATAGCATTTGACATCACCTGTTTTCTTCTGAAGAACTGCTAATTAGTATATGAAGAAGACAGATTTTTCAATTATCATTTGCATCCGATTGACAAGAAAATAGTAAATATAATACGAAAAATTTAATGAAAATGAAATCGACGTTAGTATTGTAAATTTAATTATTTGCAATTTAAATTTAACAACGCTTCGAGGTTCAAAATCTTGAAATATATCACAGGGCGTGATTTTTATTCTTGTTTCTGGCTGATATATCTGACGTTGCTCAGTATGAAAATATTTTCTTATCTATTATGAATGAAAAGTTAATCTTGTACTGAAACATTCCCTGTTCTTCAGTATTTGCGAAGAAAATTTGAATTATAAAAAAAAATCTTGAGATATAAAATACTTTCAATTATCAAATCAATGTACGAGCATGTCAAAATATATTTGAAAATAGCACTTAAAGACACTGCTAGAACTCTAAATATCGAGCTTTTATTGGCAAATATTTTAAATGCATATATAACACTTTTCATCCAGAAATAATTGTATGCAAAATAAAGATAGTTTAAAACGAAAACATTATTTTACTAAACAAAGTTCTCTTTTTATTTAATTTTTTTCTTTTTAATTTTTTTCTAAATTTTTTTTCTAAAGTAGGAATATTATTTCTACCTAAAGAGATTTAAATTCCAAGAATCTACAAATTTTGTCAATTACACTAAAAAATTCGAAAATAATTTCTATAAGTTATTAATAGATTTTAATAATTAAATTTTATTTAAACATTACGAAGAGTAGCATGGCAGTAAATAAACCAAATGTATTAAAATATCTGCTATCTTTCGTTCAACAAAAATTGAAAAATTTAAGAAAAAATAGTCATTTCCTGTAGAGAAATAAATTTTCACGAATTAAAAAAATTCTTTTATTGTCTTGCACTATTAACTAAAATAATCCTTTTGTCACGAAGTGTAACGAAAAGTATTTGAAGAAAATATATTGAAAAGTTAGGATTTCTGTAGCATAGAAGCCATTTATTAGCCTCAATTATTTATATAGATTATTTATTTATTATTTAGTTATAAGATTTGGGTGAAATATTCAGCTCTTCAGAGATGGAAAGAAGCATTATTTACTATTACTGTGGATAATTATATTCCTTATAATATTTTTAAATTACAAAGACTCTTTCTCATGATTTTGGAATAAATGTATTTTTATAACTGAAAGCATTTATTAAAAAGAAAAAATAATATAAAAAGACCAATGGATTTAATGTATATAGATATATAAAAAATTACAAACAGTTACTGTAGAAGAAAGATTTTTATTTATAAAAAGTGAGCCAAAATGCAATTTAAGATTTATATAAAATATCACTACACAAGAATGTTCATACAAATGGGAAAAAAATATCTTTTACGAAAAAGTTACTTTTATACGACATGGCAGAAATTATAAATTTTAGTTATTCATCATCAATTGTATATTTGTTACGGTCAACATGAGTAACCGGTTATTATCAATATTGATCGATCATTATTAATACTAACCATTTTGGTTAATATTGACAATGACCGGTTTTTATTAATAACTGTTTAGTTTTAATAATAACAGATTATTCATTTTGACTGTAACATATTGACTCACAGTTCATAATAAAGCATTCATTGTTATATCTGTAGAGTAAGTACAAAATTTTGAAAATACTTTAAATAGAACTTTATATTACCTATAAACTAACATTTTTAATTCTACTTTTTTATCTATTATAAATATACAATTTCTATTCAATTTTCCAATGGGAAAAATTTCAGGAAACCTTATTTCATCATTCAAAATGATAGTATTTTAATTTAAATATAAAAACTGAACTGACAAGCACAATATTTTTTCGTACTGCTAAAATATGCTGAGTTTATAATTTTTCATGTATTCAGTTTTATTTTCCTAATAAAAATTTAAAAATACTTTTGATAAACTTCAAACAAAGGTGTCTTTTAATGTGATTATAATTTCCTAGATCAAATTTATAGAATGTGAATAAATTCAAAGTTTGATTAACTTCCTATTATGACATATTATAAACATATTCTTTCTTTTACTTAATTTAATAACTTTGGTTGCATTGTTAAGCAAAAAAGAGATCTTCACCTGTATACTATGCCTCTGTTATGTAGGAAAAACATACCAATTGCTATTTCAGCAGCGTAAAACCTAGAACATAAAAAAAAAAATTAAAATGATGCCGAATATCTTCATTTATTGGTTTTATTGAATTAAAATACGTAATTTAATTAATGTCATTTTTATCATTCAGCTAAATCTACAAATCAGAATTAATTAAATTCCAACTGAAGTAATAACACATACACAGCCACGGGTTCTTTAAATTTGCCACACTGCTGTATTTGAAACATAAGGTCACCTCCATTTACATATTCCATTACAAAATATAGCCTGTCCTGAAATATACAAATCAAAGATAGAATTACTAGAAATGTTAAAAACGAAATGTAATAATTAGAAACTTATTAATCATGCTGATTATCAAGTAAGTGTTAGAAACATTTTTGAAATTGCCTTATCTATTAGTCTGCCTTTATTAAAATATTCATTTCATTTTCAAATTAATCTTCTCAATATTAACAAATTTGTAAAAGAACAGTCTAATAATAATCTTTCGCTCATCATTTCAAGTTATCAGAAGTCCATATTGAAAAATAAAATGTAAGTATTTTGAAATATGTATTTTCCAAAAAGTTATATTTTTTATACTTCAACACTCATTTTTTTAAAATTTTGACTTCGATTAGCATCCAATCTCTTGTAATTAAAAATATGAAATTTTCCCAAAAATGAATATTCACATTGAATAACTAATGTTTTATTTTCATAATCCAGTTCCAAAATTTAAATAAATAAATATGTAATGCCATCCTTCATAAATTTCACAATTTCACTACATAAAATAGACTTCTATTTTTGCAAATACAGTTTTTTAGATTAAATTAGTGTCAAAAAAATGGCATCACAGTTATCATTCTGGATTGTTGCTGGTCTGTAAATCATTACATGAAAAAAGTAGGCGTTAACTAAAGTTACAATTAATTAGATATTTTTTTCTTTTGTCAGAATACTGAGTTTTGCGCCATAAAACCCCAAACAAACAAACAAACAGAATACTGAGTTATAATGTTCATCTACGCTTACAACATTGATATGTTATTTCACTCATTAATGTTAATTGATTAAAAATAAAGGGTGTAATCACCTCCTTGTTGGATTCCTATTAATTTACAAAAAAAGACAAAGAGATAAACTTTAACTCACCAAGCTCATATAAATGAATCTTTCGTTGTATTAATACATAAAAAGCGATGTTTATTATTCTAGGGCAACTACAGTCAATAATCTCATGCATTACAATTATCACATGCGTTATTCAGAACACCATTTGTAATTTCAACAGTTGGTTTTATATACAAAAACCTGGACACGAATTCCAATTCTTCTGGTTGCTAACATCATTCTATATTTCAGCAAATTAATATAATTTATTCAACTTAAATATATGATATTAAATAGATTAAGTAGTCATGAAACAGTTATGCAAAATGAATATTCATTTTTCTTGAAGCACCTATTTTTGATATGAAGAAAGATCTTTCACTTATATTATAATAACAGAAACCGAAATTTTTTATTATTTATTCCTTTTAAAGCGGTACTACTTTCTGCGGCACAGAAGTTCAATATGTGCATTCATAATTTACTCAATAACTAATCCTTAATACCTTATCCAGTTTAAATATTTCATAATGTTGAACAATATAATCATATACATTATGATGGTAATATGAAAGACATTGGGAATCATTCATTCTCACTAAATTCTTATAAACATAAAGGAATTAATGGCATAAAATATCCTAATTACCATTATTTAAAATTGTACTAATTGAACTGAAAATAAAATCCATAATATTTTGAAGCTTCTTTGACGATAAAGGTAAGCTAACCTATTTGCCTACTAACCAGGTTGACCTATCACAACAGCTTAACTTGATATTTTGTTCCAGTTGATTGTTTAAATATTTATTATAATAGCTTTGCAAACAATAATTTCACTAATTTGAAAAGAAGATAATTTTATTATTGTGTCAGGGATATGCTGCCTCGTAAGACTTTAACTGAAGAACAAGAGCAAAAAATATTCTGAGACTTTTAGTTGTATAACAATATTCTAGAATTTCTGATTGTTCTATCAGAATAGCACATTAATGTACAACTAGTGCTTTAAAATGGAGACTGAAAAACTCAATTTAAATTCCTATTTAATTTATGGCTCAATTCTTCAGATAATAAATACTCAAAAACTTTTGACTATCTTCTGATTCAAAATATTTCTTCCAAAATTTTAAAATGTAGAAGTTAAACAGAAACGGATGAAACCATGCTTCAGTCTTTGCTTTTGAAAATAGATCAAATGTGTATCCATCTGACACAACTTACCATCGTTTGGAAGCAAGAATGCAGCTGTACAAGGAATGGTGGTTTGTTTGCTAAAGCTAAAACCCTTTTTTCTACCATCGCACATTCAACGTCATCATCTTGAATTATAATGTCCTTCTTCAGAATTTTAATTGCATATAGTTCGTCGGTACCTTTTCTTTCTGCAAGCATCACCTATAAAAAGAAAACGAAAAGTTTTAAAAGCAAAGTAAATAAATGAAATAATTTCTTTAAAAAGTGCATTAGTTGAGAAGTTCAATTGAAAGTACAAGAAAACTGATTTTTTTAATTACAACTCATTTCTATTGCCCAAAAAGCATATACAAACTTTAAATTGCTGTTTAAAATAAGAAATGAAAATCAAGTATTAATATTTTGAAGCTATTCAAATATATTATTCGTGTCAGAGCATAATATCATTTCAAGTCTTATCAGACATATCGAAGTAATATCTACATTTCAAAGCTTCATATAAGAGATTAAAGATATTTTTAAAATGCTATAACCTGCACTTCAACTTCAAAACCATTTATCATTTTTGTGAAGTGATATTAGGCCATAGAAGTTTTATTTTTCTTTCTGCTCACGAAGGCGGTCAGAAAAAAGAAATTTCCTGTTTTGAAACATTTGCAGCTAAAAGTAATGAGCTAAAAGGATACGAATTTCAGATATAAATTATCTAAAGCATCGGAAGATGGTTTTCGATTAAAAAAAAACAATCCAGAAAAAAAGATTTGATGAATTATTGGAAAAAGACAACAAAAAAATGTACTAAAAAATCATTGATAGAAGAAAAACAAGTGCTGTCAAAAACATTGAGATCAATAATTGCAATGAAAAAAAATGAATAATGCCAAATTCCATTTAAAAAACTGCTTAAATAAAAACACATAACATGTAGTGTGAAATTCAACTACGATACTTTCATTAATCAAACTACGTTATAATTTTCAATTGCAATTCACACTGATTTTATCATTGTATATAAGATATTGTATCAAAACTTTTAGCAAAATTCATCTCTCCAGGTTTCAATAAAGAGCATGAATAGGAAATATGGTTTTATTCCGTTCACTAGTTTTAGCTTCATATGCATATAAATAGCAAAGTTATTTTATAGCCTACCTGTATTATTAGCATCTAACATGATTCCTACATTCTTTTGAACATCTATTTTCAAACTGCCAGTAAGATGTTTTGCTTACAGAGTTCGTTATGTCAACAAAAACATATTTTCATCAAAGTGTTTGATAGATAATAATCCACAAAGTGATTTTTAACTTTACTTATCGTCTTTCAATCAGAGGTTTTGTTTAAATATAGAATTTAAAAATTAAAAAAGTGTATGCTCATAATCCAATTAACTGATATATTCTGTTAACGCTGGTGCAGGATAAGCTGGAATTGGGGCCTATTTATTTCCATTCTTTATATATTTGCGAAAATTTATAAACAAAAGTGAATTTAATATAGTATCATATATATAAAAAAATTCCGCTTAGAAAAGAAAATATCACGATAAAAATTTCTTGAGACTTATAAATTCATTTGAAGGAAGATATGACAATGCTTCTTCTAATCTTTTACAGTACTACGCTCCTTTTATTTGATGATGAAGTATTTGTCACTTTACATTTTGAATTCATCAATTACTGAGTACAACAAAATAACAATTCAACATGTCTCTTGCTTTGAGGTAATCTTAGGTTGCTTTTGAATTAAAAAAACCAAACATAAACATAAAGGAAAAGTATAAACAAAATAAATTACATGCCAATAAAACAAATTTGTTTCTATTTTATAAATACACTAGTGAGAAAACCTGCGAGGACCGTCACAAGAAACGAGGAACTTACCTTACCAAAACTGCCTTTTCCTAGAACCATAATGAAATGGAAATCCGACGCCCTAATGACGTCTTGTTTCCCCATGTTGTGTGGAATGTCTGTGATGGCGGAAATCTTTTCGGACTTCTTATAAGACATGGAGATACGTGTCTAAAGTGGGAAACATGGTATTAAAGTCAAAATAGAAATTTACAAAGAAATTAAATTTATAGAAAGAAAATAATTAATTAATAGAAAAAATTGAATCAAATTTTCGTATTTCAAAGTATTCACAAGAGTATTGAATATATAGTAATGCATTTTTAAAGCAACATTGAATCAAAAGACACAAAAAACCCAACCAGAAATAATATAGAAGGGTTAAATGAAAAAATAGACACTAACACAAACACAATTGTTTCATCTTTCTTCCTTTTTTCCATAATTTTATTCTCTATGCTTTGAAACGAATATCATAAGATATTATCTTTTTTTATAATATTTTATAGAGTTCTGAAAAGGTTTCTTTAGATATAGTAATTTATTTAATAAAAAATCATAACCTTCTTAAATGCTTTCACTTAACTTTATTTATTTCAGTTTTGAAGATGGAGCTTTTGCGATCAATTTTCACTTCCTCTTCATCATCTCAGAGATCTGAAATTTTCTCCAATTATTTTATTCCCATGTAAATTTTAATAATTTTAGAGTTGTTAATATATTAATTGTTAATTAAATATTGATTTCATGTACGAGCAACGCTATCTAATAATTTGTGATACAAATAGTGACATCTAGTAATTAATAATGATATTTCAACGATTTTGAAAAATTTTTAAACAGGAATTATGCAATAATTTTTAGACTAAAAGACAGAAGATAATAAAAAAGAAAGGCTTAAAGCATGCTTATTGATGCGATAAATAATAGCAAATTTTTAATTCTTTACATATGTTGAAGTAAATTTTTGCTGAAAACTCTTCAATAAGAACCGAAATAATATCTCTTACTTTCATTTGCGTTTTGAGCTCTGAGATATCTTTATCATCAGGGGGTACTGGAACGTTGTAGAATTCGCCTTCTTCGGCGGTGAGCAATTTGAACCACCCTTCGGCTGGACTCTTCATGATTTCGGATATCCCAAAGGACAACGAGCCCATGAAATCGTTTCTCGATGTCCTGTCCCAATCCCACACTTCGATCAGTAGTCTCCTGTCTTTGTCTTCAGGTTTCAAGTCACTATCAAGTAATAAAACGTATTTAAGTTTAAGCAACGAACATGGTGGAAAGCAAACATAAAATAAATATTTGATATTTTTGATCAACGTGCATCATTTAAAATAACATTTATTTCATTTTTCTTTGAAAACGATGTTTGCAATTTAGGTTTTGAATAATAATAATAATGTGTCAGCTCGTATTTTCGCATAACAGTAGTTTTTAAGGATATTAAGCCGTAATTTGTACAAAAAGAATAAAACGAGTAATATATTTAAAAAATTTAATTCAATTCCTACTTTTTTATATTATTTATATATATCTTATATTATTTATGATCGGGCATCTTATATTATTTATGATAAATCGTCAGCAATTTCAGAGAATAGCGAAGTATTTGGCAACTTTGGCAAAACATTTTCGACCAAATATAAATTAATGGAAAACTTTAATTAATGATTTAATGTTTGAAAAAACTGTAGAATACACTACAAGTTTAAAAAAATGTGTTTGAACTTGAGCGGTTGAATAACAAGTAATTTATTAACGATTGAAAATTTAAAAAAGATACATAAATGTATATAGGGGTAGTGTGAACTAATTGTAGGAACTGTGTGGAATAGAAACGAAAATAAAATGTATTGCATACTAATGTTATTCCGGTTAAAATATTATTTTCCTTCTTAGATTTAAAAAAAGTCCCGAATTCTAATCGTCACTTAAATTATCAATTAAATATCGTTATCAAAATACATTTTAATGTTATATCATTTTAATAAAATCAGTGTAATTTTCTTCTTAATCAAAACCACAATGCAATTGATATCTTTATTATATTGTTAGTTAAGTCCTTAATGTTACATTTAATAACTGATCAAAACATAAAATAGCTATATAAAAGTGCTAACAACTCAAAGTGAAAGTCACACGACAAAACTATAAAAGCCAACTGAATACAAAGTCAGACGGTATTATCTTTCAAAACAAATATCTCTTTTAATGAAATTCGCTTATTCCTGAAAACTATTTTTTGAACACTTCAATTTTATTTTAGAGTCACTTTAATTCCCAAAGTTATGCCTTCAGAATTGAGTGAAAATAAGATAAAACGTATGGAAACTTTGACTGGTGACATAAAACCACAGTTTTAATTATTTCAATGTGCTAAATAAAGTTTTAATTATTTCAATGTATTAAATAAAGTTTTCATTATTTCATTTTACAAAGTGAAATTATGATGTTAAAAAATCAAAAACAAATCATATAATCAAAATATTTTATGATAATTGCGGAATGTAGAAAAGCCATTTTCAATCCACTGACAAGATTTGTTGTATATAGAATCAGATTATTTAATGAATCGGGGATACGTCGTTTATAACGTCACTTCTGTTAGCATATTGAGTCCTAATTATTTAAATGTCTTGAGAATTGAGTGAAAATAAGATAAATCGTATTGAAACTTTTACTGTTGTCATAAAACGAAAGTTTTAATTAATTCAATGTATCAACAGATTAAAGTAATTTGCAAAGTGAAATTACGATGGTAAAAAATCCAAAAACAAATCACATAATTAACATATTTTATGATAATTACATAATATAGAAAAGCCCTTTTCAATACCCTGACAAGATTTGGTACTTATAGGATCAGATTATTTAGTGAATCGGGAAGGAGTCGCTTATAGCGACATTTCTGTTAATAGACTGAGTCATCATCATTTAAATAATCTCAAATGTAAGGAGGGCCGCCGTGGCCTGGTGGTAAGGTCTCAGGTTCGAGACTCGATTCCACCGAAGAACCGTCGTGTGAGGAGGACTCTTGCACGTTAAATCTGTCAGGCCAGCCGTCCTCCCGCTGATGGGGCGTGGTGTGGAGAGGGGTGTGCCAGTTCAGGTGTCGTCCTCGTCATTTGACAGTGGTTCAAAATGACGAGGTCCGTCCCAAAATAGCCCTCGTGTTGCTTTAAAACGGGACGTTAATATAACTAAACTTAACTCAAATATAAGAAAATACTTTTAATGCAAAAGTTAAATAAAGAAAAATGAGCTGATGAAGTTTGAAAATATATAATCATCCAAATACATATTTATACAAATGAATTTCTTTTTTCATATAATTATTTAATCAAGAGTTGTTAAAACACACATCTAGTTGTAAAAATCCTTTCTCTAAGGAGACATGGACCTCGAACAACAAAATACTCACAAAGATAACGTTTCTCCCCAGTGAGGATTCAGGTTGGCTTTGATTGTCTTCGTCTTTCGCTTCATCGTCTCTCCCGTATCTGGCACCAGCTTTATTTTGACATAAGGATCTGAGAGTCCGTTAGGATCCATGGGGATCAAGTTCTTGGCCTGTCTCACTGAAAGAAAAAAAAAGCAGTTTGTTAACAATTAATGAGATGAGTATTGATCCAATTAATTTCAAATGTAATTCAAAAAGTCACGAAGAATTTTTCTTTTGAACAAGTAAAACATATTTTAATTTTAAATAATTATAAATCCTCAAATATTTTAAGACATAGAATATATCTTTTGCTGTTTTTATGACTACTAATTCATTTGTTGGTTCAGAATTTAATCAACTCGCTTAGATACTGAGTTCGAAAATTAATTATTGATCTGGGTAAATGTAATTGATTGAACACTAAGAAGATTCTTTCCATACATTATACTTAATTATTTTTACAAAATATCAACACTCTGTTCAATACAATTTACTTCTGTAAGATAGTCAATCTGATGAATTTAAAACGAAATAATATCTTTTGTTCTTTGTTGTTCCTTCAGTAGTCATCACTCTCAAAAAAAATTGTAATTGTTTAAAATTATGTTAATATTTTTGCGTTGCTATAAAGTAAAATTAAAAATAGCTCAGAAGAATATATTTTTGACTGAGAAGTGTTTCAACAGCATATTGAATGATATAATAGAGCAATGAAAAATCATTTCTCATGCAATGTCAGGACTGCCACTATTCGTTCAAGAAAAGAATATAACCATATAACATAAGTTAATTCAAAAATAGATGTATATGAAGTCAATTTAAATGACAATAGTTGTTTGAAATAGTCGCCATGATGGTCCAGATAATTGTCTAAGCGTTTCTTCTCAAGGATTTTCAACAAGTTGTGCGTCTATAAAAAAAACCTAGTGAAATCAGTTGAATGTACTAGGAAAATAGGAACCTTGTTTGATAAAGAAGGAGGATTAAATGTGAAGAAAGAAAGATCAAATACCCTTAAAAATCATCTCATATCCAAAAATGAACCATCTTGTTGAATTTAAATATGATATATTTCAGTCTCAGTTCCCTACGAACTGCTGAATATATTCATGCTGTTAAAATTATTCTTTTTCTAAAGAAGTTTTGGATAGAGAGCCATGAATGAAGTACCAAACCATAAGTACTTGATGAAGAAAATCAATTCATATCAAAATCAAGGCAACCAATTTCTTAAAAAATTCACACTGCATACATAATCATTCTTCTCAAAAACAGATCAAAAGGCGGCTCATAAGAAGTTCAACTTCCTCCCTACATAATGCAAATAATATAAAAGTAATAATCCACAGATGTGGATGGGAAATGAATGTAAAATAATGAATAAAGAAAAAATTATAAATAATAAATCTCACTATAGCCTTGACTATGTTTTTCTAGTGCAAAAGGAAGATATATCCTTTCAACAGGTTATATGCATGTACATATTTATAGGCAGTTAGCAACCTTTGATATGCGTGAAATTGGATTGCAATATAAGAAGATAAAAAAATTACCTAACATCTCTTCCAACAATAAAAATTTTAACAGTATGAAAATATATAAAATAAGTTTGGAAACTAGGGGCAAAATTAATCATATTTGAACTCAACAAGACGGTCCATTTATAAATATGAGATTATTTCAAAGGTCATGTGACCTTTCCTTCACCTGATTTAACCCTTTGTTCTTATTTCTGGGGATGTGCCAAACAGATCAACTATTTAAGAAATCCCTTTTCCGTGTACTTTATTTTACCAAGATTTTTCTCACACGCACAGCTTGTGAAATTCCTTAAGAAGAAACACGTTTAGTTAATTACATGGATGATCATGGCAACCATTCCCAACGACTATTGCAAGGTAAATCGACCATATATATTTTTTTGCCTTTTTGTTTGTTAAATGACATATTTTTTAAGAACTATGACATTTCTAATGAATTATCATATAGGCAGCATTAAAAAGCGCAATGTTACTAAATTATTGGAAATTAAACCTCGCCTTTTGACTACTCTCCTACATTCTGTATTTGAAATTTAATCAAATGAATTTACAAAAATACATCATTTTTCTAAGTAATGCTTTTCCCTCCCTGTTTTTTTATTTGAAAACTTTAAGCATTGTCTTTTTTATTGAGTTATAATTACTGAATATTTTCTATTAATTTTGAATTTTTTTCTAGATATATTAATACAGCTAGAAAAAGCTATATAATTAAATTCTAATCACTTTTTTCAAGAAGTATTGCTTGCATTGCAATCATTGATCAGGACCGCGGTAGCCTGGTTGGTAGAGCGTCAGTCTCGTAACCGAAAGGTCGAGGGTTCTGTCCTCGTTT
The DNA here is from genome assembly GCA_026543055.1 of Argiope trifasciata. NCBI lineage: Eukaryota > Metazoa > Arthropoda > Arachnida > Araneae > Araneidae > Argiope > Argiope trifasciata. Next base: position 2,095,962 of record JAPMOQ010039601.1, read on the forward strand.
TGTCCAAAGTCCACCGTGTTGGCTAATGGCAGTTAAATAGGTCGAGACTGCAAAATCCTCCAATTTCCCATCAGAAAACAATATATCTGGGGAGGTACTGAATCAGGGATGAGTTGGTCTCTGATTTAGATCTAAATTCTGACTTGCTGATGGATGGATGAATGTATGAATGAATTCGACAGTTTCCTAAAAAGGGTTGTGTCGTATGTGTTCGAGCAAAGTCGTCCTTTCACCTGAACGGCGTTCGTTAACAACGAAAGGCGCACATCTCTGCCTTAATTCGAAAGGACTCTGCTCATTCAAGCTTGGTATGACCAAGTGGTATTAGACAACAACAACATCATTGGTCTGACAAATAGTTCTAATTCCCTGTTATTTCCCATACGTAATAATTAGCGTGTTAATATATGAAGACATTTACGTATTTATACATCATAATCAAATAATAAGTCATATGTTACAGATTGGCAAAATCTCTTGTGCTAATATGGTAGCTATTTTTTTTTTTTTTACCTTCGCAAATTAGTTTATTATTAACGGCCGATACTTTGAGCTCTATCCTTCCTCTTCTCTCAGTGTGATCGCATCCACAAAGATTTGGTACGCTTTCTTGGCATCGTTTATGAACGTTCATGTCGCAAGCTGGAAAAAAAATATTATAAAATTGCAAGCTATACTGTAAATGTCATGAAAATTTAATACAATAGAAACATTATTTCAACTTCTCAAAGGATAAGAAATAAACAGCAAAAACAGTCTCCTTTAAGTATTTCTCACATATTTTCTTTAAAAAATATTTTCTTTCTGTAGTTTTAATCGCAGAACATTGGTGAACAGTAGTTGCAAAATGGCATATTAATATGTAATTATTGGCAACCATTTTTTTATGATTAATTGCTTGGGTGCGATTAAAACTCAAGTGCAAGATAATCGAATGAAAATGCTGGACGCCTTTCTTCCAAATATACTGAAATTATAATTTTAGGCAAAACAACGATTAGAGTCATATTATCACAAGCTAATTTCCATACTTTACAATCTGTCGCTTTTACAAACTTGAGAAAGTACAGACCAACATACGATCAAATTCTTGATATATTTCCTTCCAAATTTGATATATGTCAATAGTTTATAACTAACCATAACTAGATATTAAACGTGACAAGTTCTATCCATTCAGAGCTCTTGTTTGTGTAGCTAATATGTTAATGCATATTCTAATATATGATTAAAAAGACTTTATCTGAAAAAATATCTCTCAAAACAAATTTAATATAAAAAAGGTACGAAACTTCATCCGTGGAGCTCAAAACATTTTTGGGATATTAGTTCACAGCCAAACAGATATAATTCTATTTCTTTGTTCAATTATTTGAAGCTAGCAGATTAATGAAAAGCCTGATCGAATTTTTGGTCGATTTTGTTTGCTTAATACATGAGAAAGTATCTAAGGCCTTAAAACTAACTGAAAACTAAAAAAAAAAAAAAAAAACCTCAAAAAAATGACTCTCTAACTGCATATGATAATTAAATCGTATCATTTTGTTGATAAAATAAAAAATATTATTGTGTTTGCAGATTTAAAACAGAATTGTATATGCAAAAGTGTTGCTGCTTTTTCTCTTGCACTTCTTAACGTCAATTAAATAATATTTCAAAATTCTTCATAAACATGAATAACTTTCTTCAATAGTTATTCTTAACATCATATTCGAAAGTTTGAATGAAAGAATTTTCTTCTTTTAATTTTAACTTGGCTATTGGGATTATTCATTTGAAACAAAAGTAGAGTAAAAGCAAAAAAAAAAAACTCTAGTTATATAGTTTCTTTTGAAAAATTAAAATTGATGCTTCGGATTACTCAAAGAAGAAGAAATAATTCTATGCCAACAATTATATTTAGACACAGAGTATATCTTTTATTATTATAATGTCTTCTAATTGATATACTGATATTATATTTATAAGTAATTTGTATTTACTGATATTGTATTATATTAATTTGTCAGGAACCACATTACTTTTTCAACGGCAGATTACAAATTTTTGTGCATTTCTGTAATATCTTTAAATCCCCAGTTCTATATATGAAACAGAGTTTGCCAATTTTAAATCCATCTTCAAAATAAATCTCTTTAATTTAAATATTTCTTTATATAAATACATAACCTGTACACATGCTAATGACATTAATAGAGTTCAAGGGAAACTGAAAATTGAAATCAAAAATTAAATGAAGTAAAATTTTTGTTTCATAAGCATTTGTCATCAGTATCGGAAAATATCTCCAAATGCTTGACACGCACTAAGAAAAGTTATGTACTTTTACGACAAAAAAAAACTTTTTTCTTAAAATCCGAAATTGCTGACAAATACTTTATATCGGTCTTGGAAAGCAGCTATTGTGATCGGTATTTATTCCAAAGTGAGAGAAATTCAATACAAAGTGTCAGAACGGAAATATTTTTAAATTTTATCTTTTTTCTTATGCTTTGCTACATTACTTTTTTTAAATATATATATGTATATTTATAAAAGTTGCCACTCAGCGTTATTTTACCTAGCATTTTCCCCAGGGATTTTAGGAAATAACTTTTGATCACAATTGTGATTAGTTGAATATCATTTAATATTTTCAATATTTTCAATTAATGGGGAAAAGGGGAATAAATTGAATAATGAAAAAAGTATTAAATTTGAATAAAAATATGTATAAATTATGTACATAATATTTTCCTAAGATTTGAGATTATTTTTATTCATTAAATTATTGCTTTAAGATATGCTGTAAACCGTATTATGCCCAAAACTGATTTATAGTACTCAGAAATGTATGTTTTAAAATTTTTACTAATATTGCCATTGATTATTTACAGATTCTGGACTGTATATTAGAATAATTTAATTGCTATTTGAATTAACTTGAATAACCAAATTACTAAAAAAAGTTAATGAAATAATTAATTCCTTTTAGGATAAAATTTTATTTTTACTACTTCAATTAAAAAGAAACATTTGTCTAAAGTCTAAAGGCCCATTTGAATAATTTAATTGCTATTTCAATGAATTTGAACAACTGAATTTCTAAATGACTTTCATTTGAATCAATGCAATAATTAATTCTGTGTTAGATAACATTTATTTTCTACTGTTTGAGTTTTTTTTAAAACATTTGTCTGAAGTCAATTTTAGGAAATAAAATAAATAGAATTATTAAAAATAATTAATGTGGTTGTGAAGCAAAACTATTACTGTAAAAATATTTGCAATCCTATTAGTTTACTATTCAGTTTCCGTTTTCGATAAATAATTCATTCCGCTAATCGCGGATTTTAAAGGTTTCAATTTTTTTTATCTCATCCATTGCTGTGGCGGGACTTCTAATTTAGCACCAATTTTTTAATTGTTGGCAATTGCCATAGTTAAATAAGGATATTATTTCATTTGCCTACTTAGTAAAGCGAGAAGGCGAATGAAATATTAGCTTAATTTATCTCTTGTTAAAAATTATTTAAATTTTCAAGCATTTTTAGAAAAAATTAGCTCTTTTTTTGGTAATTATTTAAATTTTGAAATAATTTTTTAAAATATTGATGGACTATTTTTCAAGTATTCATAGAAAATGTATCTCTCTTTTGAACATTGTTTAAATTTTCAAAGAGATTGATAGACTTTTTTTCAAGTATTCTTGAAAAAAAAAATTCAAATATCTTTTGAACATTTGTGGTGACATCTTAATAAGCCAGTAACTACCACTAAACATTGGTGGCCATTTTTGTATAGTGGATAAGTTACTAGCTTTCAAATCCGAACATCGCAGGTTCGACCCCTGGCGGAATTCAACCTACGTATTGTCACAATTCCGCCAACACCTACGCCAAAACTACCACTAAACATTGGTGTCCATTTTTGTATAGTGGTTAAGTTACTGGCTTTCAAACCCGAACATCGCGGGTTCGATCCTTGGCGGAGTTCAACCTACGTATTGGCACAATTCCGCCAACACACCTACGGCAAACATTGTTTAAATTTTCAAAGAGAATGATGGACACTTTTTCAAGTATTCTTAGAAAAATTTAGCTCTCTTTTAAAAATTATTTAAATTTTCAAAGAGATTGATGGACTCTTTTTTAAGTATTCTTAGAAAAATTTAGTTCCCTTTTGAAAATTATTTAAATTT
>JAPMOQ010039601.1:2100151-2162820 GCA_026543055.1 Argiope trifasciata
AGTATTCTTAGAAAAATTTAGTTCCCTTTTGAAAATTATTTAAATTTTCAAAGATATTTATGGTCTCTTTTTTTAGTATTCTTAGAAAAATTTAGTTCCCTTTTGAAAATTATTTAAATTTTCAAAGATATTTATGGACTCTTTTTCAAGTATTCTTTAAAAAATTTAGCTGAAAATGTTTGATAACATCTAGACGAGCAGGCATTAAGGGCTAATTAATAAAAAAAATTGTTGAAATAAGCAGACAACTGTTTCTACAGCTTTGGAATTCCCCAGGGTCATTTCTTCCAATGTGCAAATAATGTTACTAACACTAATGTTATGTACTATGTACATATGATGTACATACTACAAAACAATAATAGACTAATTATGTACATAGTACATAACAATAATAAACAATAACAGACTAATAATGTTACTATGTTCATATGATTCCGATTCATCTTTTCAAACATTGTCGCATACCATGTTTTCATCGGAAAAGGGAAATACTCAGATATATTAATACAAAAAGCAGTCATTAAAACAATGCTTAGAAAGAGACTCGTAAATTTTTCTTTTTTATTCTAAATAAATTTAAAAAAACAGATGGAAATCAATCCTTGAGAATAAGAGGCTTAGAAAGAAGATTCTAAGCTGCTTAAGATGATAACTTCTTTTTTTTCCGAAACCTTAGTTACCTCATCTAATATTCCATGAGATTACCTTTGCATTTGTATCCCTGGTGGATGATCCCATACAGAAGAGATCCGCAGTGATCACAGAAGGTAGGGCCCGTATAAGTATGCACCAGAAACTGATGCTTCGTCCTCGCATCCTAGGAAGAAACAAATCATTTCTTATAGTTTCTGTTAATGGATTATTATGTATACTTGAGAGTACAATATTTCAAAATAAAAAAAAAATCCCCTTTCTTCGATTATTTTAATTAATAAATTGGAAGACAAAACGAACAGAAGTCATCTCTCGAAAACTAAATCGTGTATTCTCTTTACAAAATGCTACAATCTCTCCCCCCACTATTCAACAAGATTTTAGATAAGGCAGAGAAAGTCTTGCGATGCTTTGGTATGAAATACTTATAAAATATTAACCTTCTATGAGAATTTAACATTTTTACTGAATTTATCTTGTAAGGCTTCTTTAAATTTTTCGTTGATTAAGCCATAACATGCGGTCAAAGTATGCGAAAATCCCATTTATGTTTTAGAGACATTTTATGCGTTGAACCGAAAAGGACACTTGACTACATTCATAAAATAACAAAATCACCTACCCTATTCTGATATATTTAAGCCATTCCGTTTTTAATTTATAGTTTTTTCCTGCTCCTGAAAGTATCGACCGGCAGACGGTCAACCCTACGTTGGATTTGGCTCAAAATTGAATAAGTGTATGTTATACAGATATTGAATCTGTGTATCGATTTTTATCCTTTTAGCTCATTTCGTTTTATAATTATTAAATAAACGTATATTGGATCAGACGGACACATTTCCTGTGATTGAATTTTACTCAAAATTTGACAAAAAAAATACTATAAATTTGTTGTAAAAACCCTATAAGAGATTTCATACCTCTAATAGGAAGCGTTTTTGAGTTACCTTCGTCACAAGCAGATAGATGGACCGACAAATAGACAGACATAATGATAAAAGTATGTTTTCGAACTCAGGGAGACCTGAATCATCGAATATTTCAATGCATTCAATAAAATTTCGAGTTCGAATATTTTAAACATTACAATACTTTCTCTATACTTCGTATAGGAACATAAGAAGAAAAACATTCAAGAAGCCCGTGAAACAGAAATTAAATTTTTGATTGATCTTAAATAATAAAATTGCATGAAAATAAAAGGATAAAATTACAATTCCGAAAAGCTTTCAATCTAATTTGAATAACATTCAAATCAGGCATCCAAGATTATAAAAAATGACATAAAGAATCTCCCCCCCCCAGTCATTCGGGTTATAACATTGAGGCAGATTTGAAAATTTGCCAATAACAATTATGTAGCAAACAAATATAGCTGCATGTAGAGTAAGTACTCTGAAACATGTATAGTTTTCTTTCTGAAATTAAGAAATAATGAGTAAAACCAGTGCGCTTTTAACCCTTTAATTGCAAGTAGGATACATATATTTCGTTAGTAGAGAACAAATTACCCTGCTCACTAAAGTTGTGTTACTAAAGCATAGTCTCCTGTATTTTTTAAAAGAATAAAAAAAGTCATACTTATTTTTGAGCCATAAATTATTTTATCCCAATGTTCAAAATTATACAATACGAAAAACTTTATAACATTCCTTTTATTATCAGGAATTAATTTTTCTATAAAAAAGATATTATTGTAATTATCGGGATACTCAGTTTTAAGAATTTGGCGATTCTCTACGTTTCAGGTTTTCCTGAGTCTGAAAAACATGTTCTAAAAATTCTGATTCAAACTAATTCACTCACAAATGCATAGATGGAATTAGATAGCATTAGATGGAATTTGGTCAAATTTTGAACGAAATCCATCAGGATGAAGTTTATTTAACCGGTTGTATAAGTATTATTTGTTGTTGTTTCTTATGACAAGCTATTACGAAGGCGGCGATTAAAAATCAAGAGTGCATACCTTGATTTTTTTCCGTGAAGCCATCTAGCACCAAGATTACGTCTTTGCCATTCACGCGTTACAACCCTTTTTACGGGCATACTTCATTTGTACATTTTCAGATCGTAATTTAGACCTGAATCAGAGAATCATTACCTCTGAACCAGTACCCCCCCCCCATCAGTGGTATTACTCTTGACATGGAGGACTTTGTGACCACGAAAGATTTATACATGCGCCAACCACTTCCATACACAAAGGTCTTCTGCCTACGAGGTTTCAGGTCGCAGTCCTAGGGATGCGAATCCAAAGCCCTATCAAATAGGCTACCCCTCACGTCAGCCTGTAAATATTAGTGAACAAGACAACTGCGAAATATAAAGAGCTAAATTGGTAACATTAAGTATCTAAAATATAGATTATTATTATAAAATTTTAAATCAAATTTATTGAAGAACCGGTAGTTCGTCAGCCTGTCTTTTCGAATATATATAAACTTAAATAAATAAAATTTGATTTATGATTTTTTAAATAAAATTTTAGTTATTCATTCAGTTGAAAAAAAGCGTCCAATTGCATATTCCTTTTTTTGATAGTTATATACCGAATATATATTTTGAAAATGTTCATTTAGATATTACACCCCACTGATTAATCTCCAAAAATAAAGCTAACCAATGCTAGTAAGCTGAATATATCAATCAATATTTCTTAATTATTGGGGACCATTGCCGCGTAATTGATAAACAAATGCCAGTTTTCTTCACTTTATTACGAAGCACACAGTTCTCAACCGGACGTCTATGAAAATAAAAATCTGACCACTAATAAAGCGCACAGCCCTACCAGAAATCAATAAATTTATGCATAAGAAACGATAATAAGATAACATCTTTATTGGAAATTGTACAAGAAGATTTTGACGATTAAGATAATATGGTAAACTTATACTGGTTGGGTTTTCCTGGTTTTGAAAAACCATGTTTCCCGGAAAACTTGGATATTCCAATTCTTTAAAAAAATGAATTTTATCGGTTGGGACAAATTTGTCTAGCAGCTATGGGCTTAAGGAGACGACATGCAAATTTCTTAACAAGTGAAGGCATTTCTGAAATTCTGTTAAATGAACTAAAAAATTTGAACACTCAAATAAATTTGAAATTATCAAAGGCTTTAGAAGAACGAATTCAAAAAAGAAGACAAGTAGAATTAGCAACTCTTTTACTGTATTTACAAAGTCCACAAAACAGTTCTAGTTCTGTAAATAAATCTAGTATACATTCTTTAGTTTCAAAAACCGAAATTATTAAATTATCTGGAAAGATTTTGTCTAGAATATTTCAAAATTCTTTGTAGAAACCGATTTTGATGAAGAACAAATCGAAGATACTACTCATTAAAGTAATACTTTTTTAAAAGAAGACATGGAAAAATCCATTCATAAGTTCCTTGAAGACCCAGAAGAAAAATTTACATACCCAAAGACACTAAAAACTGATTTTTAATTATTTGAGGCAACTAATAAAGAAATAAAAAAATTATATTTGCTATCCGATGCCATGAAAATTACAAAATCAGCTCAGTAGCTAGTGAGCGAGTATATTTTCAGTTTCAGGCAATATTGTGTCCAAAGTAGGAACAAGATTTAGCCACCATTCAGTCGTTATTTTATGCTTTTTAAAATACTATTTTCTTAAGAAAAGTTAAAATTAGTGAAAACAATATAAATATTATTCAAAATTTTTGTTTAAGTTTTCTTTATTTTGTGTAAGTAGTATGCATATGTAATTCTTAATTTTATTTACTTTGATATTAATTTTGATTTTTGTTATTTTATACAATTTGGAGAAAATATTTTTAACTATTCTATATTTTATATTTTCACAAAAATTCAAAAACCAGTTTTTGTATAATTACTACTCTCTAAAATATCTTGTATACGTGCATAATGGCATAAGTGTCCCCTATTTTGTCCCAATTTAAAGGATGTTGAAAGCGCAAACTAAATTCATTCCATTTAATTTCTTCAGTTTTCGAAGCATTGTGTCCAAAAATATAATTCTAAAGGGTTTTTTAAGAGGATTTGATAATTTTAATATATAAAATTTTTTCAGATAATATGAGGATTGGAAATTCGTCAAAAAATTATTCATGGTTAATATCAACTTTTTATAAAATTTCATACTTAAATATGTGTTTACTTGATCATTTATATTTTTTAAAAATTATATTTAGGCATATGTTTACATTAGAATTATACTGTACCTTTGTAAACTATTGCACATAATTATTTTTTAAATTGTTTTGAATATTTAATTTATTACTGTAATATTATTATTCAAAAAATTAAAAAAAGGCTCATTTAAATGTTAGATTATACGTATATTTATTTCACATACGATATATCATTCGTTTTAATTTAAGAATATAATTAAATCAAAAAATAAATACTTTGTATTTTTTAGTTAAGCAATTATATGTTCCTATATTTCTTGTTTTCACTATACATTATCCGACCGCCCATTAATTGTATATAAAAGAATATAATATTTGGAGATTGGTGGTCTGAAATTAAGGTTTATAACTGATCTTTAGATGCACTTTTGAAAATAAAATGATATGGAAGATCGGTGGAGAGATTCTGAATTTTTTTTTCTGTCAGTTTGGAATTCACTAATCAAACATATGTTAGTTCATTTAAATTACTTTGAGGCCACTATACAATTATTGATTTTATTGTATCATAAACTAATAAAATTAGCTATGGCGAACAAATTTTACGATGTACTTTAAAGTGGATTAAAAAAATCAATCCTCCAAAAAAATCTAAATCTTATCAAACATATTTGAAATTAATCTCAGCAAAACAAAAACATAATTTTTAACTTTAACATGTTTTTTCTTAAACATATTTTTTATTTTAATTGTGAAATAATTACTGGTTTTCATTATACTGACTTTTAAGGATGGTTAGTTTAATTATTTTACATAATGAAATTTAAAAATTAAAAACTTCTTTTTAAGATTTTTTAAATTCCTCTCTCTCTCTCTTTTTCTACATTGTGCGATGGCAAACTTTTACTTCAATTGTTTTTATAATTAACACATTTTGCATATTCAACTAAATTTTTAATTCTTTTTTAGGCAATATAGTTCCCGTACTGAATTGCAAGCGATAGTCCAGACGAGACGAATTGCCCAAAAAGGCCCGATTATTAAATATTTCATTGCGAAATCGAATAAATATCCACTTCAAAACTGCACCCATTCCAATACGATGTACGCGTAAAATTCAGCGAGTGCTGTGTTAATCGGACTCTGAAACGATTTTTTTTTTTCAGACTCTTCCATCGATTTCTGGTGCTAACTTTTCGTGTGCGTTTAATGGTCATTCAAAATATGCAAGGGACAGCATATGGTTGAGTCCGAGTTGCGTCCATTAGCGTCCAAGGTCGGCCGAACGCGATGAAAAATGACTTTCGCCCTCTCTATCAGCAGACATCCCAGGAATCCGAGGCTGCCTGGTATGCCAATAAACTGCTTGATATATAACCCCGCAAACAGAGGCTCGTGACTTCAGCGCGATAATATTCAGTTTCACAGTTCGTTTCACCAATTTAATTTGCAATGGTATTAAAGAGGAATAAAAATTATTTAGCATCAGTAGTAAAGTTTTAAAGAATATTAAGAGCTATATTTGTTGACAAATGTTGAGCATTAGTTATTTTTATTGAATTTTAGAACGAATATTATTAATTATTACGTGGAGTAAAATTTAAAGCTATAAAAGGCCAAGTGATAATTAGTGGATATGTACACTAGATTATGAAGCTACTGACTATACTGTGAAACACACCTGTCTTCCTGTTGATAAGATGGCAGGAAAAGATATATATAGTTTGTTGCTGAGATATTTAATTATATTGTTGACTAGGAGTTTTACAATAAATATTATTATTAATAATAAGGAGTATAATTTAAGGACAAAGGCATAATAAGAGGAGAAGTGGACTAGATAAAGGAACTGGTGACAATACTGTGCGCTACAAAGTGTATATTCTTTGTTTAGATAAGAATTCTTCCTCCGATGATTCCTTTTCTAATTTCATAAGAATTGGAACTGCAAAAATGAATGAGAGCGTAATCAAACGCAATTGATGAATTTATTATAATTATATAAATTTTCCATTTGATGCGAAAACAAAGATGTTTAAAATGCATAAAGTAGGAGACGAATTCATTTTTCTTTCTATCGGTTCCTTGTGTGAATGAATTTACGACAAGTGGTCCAAAAAAAGGTTACAAGGCAAAGGAAAAATTCTTTATTAACAATAAACTCAGGATATCAATGTTAATCAAGAGACGCATGTGGCTTTCCCTTCTCTACTTAATCGCCAAATCTATTATTTTTTTTTTTTTTTTTTTGAAATAGATATTTATGAAACTTCTACAACATTGATTTTTTATTGGCAAAATTAAATCTTTTCTTCTTAAAGCAGATTATCAGCTTCCGGAATTAGTTGATGATGATGATGTCGTGTCCGTGTTTCCACCGAAAGGCGGTGCAGTAACTTCAGAGGGTAAAAACATCTGAGCAGCGAGAGGGCAGAAGTCTGACTTCCAGCTCAAATGAAGGTGATTCGCATATTCATTTGCACAACCCCTTTTATCAAGGGGTCACATTCATACAGATAGAACATAGAACAACCATGCCCGAACCGGGACGCCCAGAACATGAAGAAGACACCCTACCCCTATTCCAGGACGTCGGCTCCAGAATTTGTTTTCTAGTAAATATTCGTATAGACAAAAAATTACATAAAAAATGAATAAGGATTAAAACAATTAACAAATATTTCAATACATAGTGTACTTACATCTGAATCAACACCTTTGTCGACCCCCGGACACTTGAAAGTGACAAATTCATGGCACCTCTTATGTACCACAAAACTACAGACTGAAAAAGAAAAGAAATTCTTAACAAAGCAGACATCAATCTTGAGAAATCAGTCTTTATAAAGAAATTAAGAATTTTCTGCAGTTAGTATCTGTGTTGTGAAAATAATGAATAAAATAACGTCGGTATAATGATTTGTTTAAAATTTCATCTAAGAATATTTTCTTTAAGAATATTTCCTTTGTATACAACTTGTGAAGAAATAAAAAAACATCGAAATAAATGCGATTTGAATAATAAATTACCTAATAAATGCAATTTAAAAGATTGAAACGGGTGAGTTTTATTTAATACTTTTGCACATGAAGCAGTTTTTATTTAAAAAACAATATTTAGTCTATACTTCAGAAATTTGTTTCAATTCAAATAATTTTTCTTTAGCAAGACTTAAAAAGGTGTTTTACTTATTTAAAAAAAATATATTTATTTTTAGTACTTTATGACTTGAAAATTAAAATTGTCTATTAATTATTCAAATTTATTTTGATACATTCTGAATTAATTTAAAAAGGATAGATAAAATTAATATCTTCTAATTTAATTTCCATTGTCTATTATGGCGTGGGAAGCACAGTATGTTATTTAAATGGCCTATTATGGAGAGTAACATGCACTGTGTGTTATTTACATTCTAACGCGGAACATTAAATTTAGTGAGAATTCTTAATGTTTTGCACTAATATTAGTAACTAAGTTAATTTTGCAGCGGTGCTTTTTTTTTTTTCGTTAAAAAATCAGTTTTTAAAATTTTTTTTAATTTGATAAAAAATAAAATGCAATCCCTTATGAGTAGCTCTTATTTCACAGATTTGGATATCATGGCGTTAATTTAAATGACTTTGAATTTTAAGTCGATATTCTCATTTTGACTAAAAGTTCAAAGATAATATGTTTTTAAAATATTTACACATCCAACAATATTAACGCTGGGCAAAGTCGGATAGCTCAAATAGTTATAAATATTTAACTCGTAAGGGGATTCAAATTTCCCTCTTTTTTCTATTTTCATAAATTTAAAAAAAGAATCCTATTGCTTAGTCGCTGAGGTATAATGTTAATATGTAATATATTTGTTTTTGACTATAAAGATTTGTTATTTTCGTACTTTGCATCAAATGTGAGAGCTATTTTTATTTTTAAAATATGATTGATTTTAAAATAAAAACTCTTTGAATCTATAATAACAATAATAAAATAATAAAACAGATTAATATAAATCTCAATACGAAATAAATGATCAAAATTTTATTTTTTTAATTTTTAAGCTGAAAAATAAACTATCATATCCTTGAATGGTCAAATAGTCATACAAAGTAAGTGGTCAAAATTTTATATTTAAAATTATTTCAATGGAAAAATAAAATTATATTTTAATTATTTCTTGGATTAAATAGTCTAAATTTATGAAATTTAACAATTTTAAAAATATTTTTGATAGATATGTTTAAAACACCAACATAAAAAGTATGAATTTACATATATGTATCTTATAAAAGGACGAATATTTTTTAGACATGAAGTAGTAATTTCATCATTAATGACTTTCTTTAAACTTCGTTTTATAAATTTGTAAATAACAAATTAAAATGCAACAAATATCTGAATTCTTAACATTTTTCATGCATGTAATCCTATTTCAAGATTAAAACTATTAAATAACCTGACTGATTTAATATCGAAAAATTAAACATAAACTTTCAACATTGAACAGTAGCGTACCTTAAACATTACATTGCTAAAAACATTTAACATTTGCATGGATATGTATATACACTTACAAAAAGCAATCCACAACAATATGCCTAAACATGAACACATTTAACGAAATTACCGACAGACACAAAATAAAATACAAAGTTTGTGCTTTTACAAACATATGTGAACGAATATCACACATTTATTGACACTCACAGCACATGCATATACGCATGAATACATGAGAGCGGATGAACACGCATGTGCATGCATGCTGAAAAGGTGAACACATAAATTAATTCAATATATATTCATACATGCATTCACACGTATATACATACAAGCAGACTCAAATATCGATTACACCATGCGTTTACATCGATACAACAGAAGCTTTCCATCAGCAAAACGAATAAAATACACTTATATAGATATTTTTCTATTGAAACACTGCCTTTTGAGGAATTTGTCCTAAAAATAACACTTTGACACGATCTATACCTCTATTTTTACTTACCATTTGAAGCCGAATTATACTGTTTCTTCTAATTATTGAAGTAGTTCCTCTGCATACTGAAAACAAAAATTATTTTAGGCAGCTCGCATTACATTCATACATGATTCACTGCTCATTTGCCGATGATCTTAATATTTGATTCAAGAACATAAATAACGATTAATAATATGAAATCCTTGGGTGATATTTTATTTTAAATGAGCGATATCATTCTTTCAGACCTTTTATATATCTGCTGTAGTATTAAAAAAATGGTTTTTTTATATATTCTTGATATAATATAAAGAAAATCTTATTCATGCCGTTAATTAGTCACAAGATCACATTTAAAGCAGTTTTCTTTATGTAACTAACTGAACAGAAACATAAAAAAGATTGGATTTGGGACATATCTAAATATTGTAAAAGTGAGTTTACATTCGATCAACTATAAGATGGTCAATAGGTAGCGAATGCGTAGAAAAGTTTTAAAAATACTGTTTGGTAAGTAGTTGCCTCAACGTGTCACAAATCGCTCTATTGTAATTTTTGTTTACTGCGCATGCGTTTGTAGAATTTGGCGGAATTTTTTTTTTTATGGCGTGAAAAAATTGATCATATGACGTGAAATCGCTTATATTAGACTGATTCGGACATTTTTTGCTTTTTGTTCTTTCAGAAGCGAGATTGTTTATTTATTTTTCCATTTTATTTGCCATTTTTTTTCATACTTTTCCAAAATATAAGTATGCTTATTTATTTATTTTTGCAAAAAATATGCATCATTTTAATACGATACACAATTTAAAAAAATTCTAGGACGCCTAAGCGACAGTTTATAATCAAGTATAGAATGCATGAATCTGTCTTATGAATCGTGGCAAATATAAATCAGTCTCTTTCTACGCATAGGCTGCCTACTTGCCGTCTTAAAATTGGCCGAATATAAACCCGGCATAATGGCAAGTAGAATTTGAAAACAATATTTGTTCTAACATTTTCACAGATAAAAAATTTTTTAATCCAATTGTTTGGCGTAAAAAGTGTAAGAATTATTTTGAATTTTGTGATCCTTAGTTTTAGAATTTACAAATCATAATTATCGATTGCTTACTCCAGGCCATTTTCAGGTAGATATAAAATGATGTGAGTGAATGATTACTATCGTGTGAAAATCAGCTCAACATCAAAATCAGATAGTTGGAAACAAAATCATTATTATTTGGTTTTTGATTTTAGTAATCTGAGGGAATATATTATTCCTGTAGTATACTCCTGTAGAATTAATATATTATTGAGGGAATATATATATATATATATATATATATATATAACGATTTCTACTAATAAAAAAAGTGGAACACGTCCTAGATACAAAAAACATTCTATTAGTTTTTAATATGACGCAACCAATGCACTGAATGAAGCTATCAAAAATTATTTTTACTTTATTGATGAAATATTCTAACGAAATGTGTTGCTTATTTTCTTTTCTGAAAAAAAAAATTATTTTAATTTAAATTTGACTTTAAATTTCTTTGAATTTTGCCTTTAAAATAAAATTGCCGATTTTTTTTTTACTTTCCATTATGATAATAATAAATATTTTATTTTATTAGTATCCTTGGAAATATAAAAAATCCTTGGCAATAGATATATTAAATAGTAAAATGAATGGTAAACTTATCTTCCAACATAAACTTTCGTTTGAAAATTGCTAAAACAATTGTGGAGGATTTAAATTTAGAAATTTAATTAACTTCTTATGCATGAATTTTGTCTGTTTGTTATGCAATTAAGATGTTGATACATAACTATTTGAATGAAATAGAAACACTCTTTTAAAAAACAGTGCGCTGAGATGTAATTCATGCCGGATGGTGACCCTGCACATATTTGTTCCCCCAAGTACTGAAACATATTGAGAAGAAAGTATGCAATTCCTCTATTCTAGCCTCCCTACCTACACATATCCAAGAAGGTGAACTCGAGGGGTGAACCCCACTACTTGCCTTCTACGTCCACAAGATATCAACAAGTGTGACTTTTTTTCTATGAGATCTCCATCAACCACTTATTTATGCTACATCTGAGGACATACCAGAGGATCTCATGACATCATCATCAGACATTAGAAGTATGCCAAGTATCTACGAACACATCGAAGAAATCGCTTTTACGCCGTTCCAGACTAAGAAATGACGTCTAACAATCTTATAATAAAAATCAAATTAATGTTTTATAGTTATTATTGTCGTTTTTGTCGTTTGAGCTTAAGCAAAAATTCTGCTGTTGATTTTCGCCCTCTCAACATGTTTTGAGATACCTTGTTCAGTTTCAAATTTCGTTGCTTTTGGGTGTTTATTAACAACCTACTGAATTTATCAATATTAGAATACTCTGCATTCTGAAAAGTATATAAACATCTTTTGATACCTGAAAAAATAGGATTGAATTCCTCTATAACTAATTACGAGTTCAAAGAAATAAATTATACTGGTATTTCTAAGCCATCATTCACTGTGTGTGTTTGCGTGCATGTGTGTGTGTCCTTTACTGTTAAGACTTTTAATGTCTTACTCTAACAATTTCTATTCATCTTTAAACTCTTTTTATAACAGTCATGCAATTTCATGTCTCTTTGTTTTTGTATAGGAATGTTTGGACGCAAGTAACAAGTTGAGGTAAGAGTATGAAAAAATGAGACATAAAAACAAAAATATTTTTTACTTACAACATCAACACAAAAAGCTTTTTTTTTTTTGCAATGATATTTACGATAAATACCCGAAAGTGTAACTACCACCAATAATACAAATTAAGCAGCTGCAATTCGAATATAGTGTTGTTGGTAGAAGGATGTAGTGTGTCTCGTCATCCACGATCTGATACATCTACAGGAAGCGATATTTGCTACTGTATTTCAGGTCGTGTTGGAAATTTCACGGATATTGAAAATACAGATATGTATATAAAAAAGATTTGGAACTTGAAAACGATAGAATAGAACTAATGCTGTGTCAAGGATGTTTTCAAAGAAGCATATGCCAATCCATAAAATGTTTGAACCGTTACGTCGGCACTTTTGAAAAAGGGATTCATTCATCGTCATTTCTGATGGAAGCACTGGAACAAACACTTTACAACATTCAAACATGTTAGAAAGATTAGGGGACGAAACATTTCACATGAGTGCAAGAACTATTCCACATCTTGTACAAGTGAGTTCTAAATGGGAAAATGTTATACTTATTCCATATTCAGAGAGTCTAAGTTTTGCAAGCAAGTGATTATTTTTCTGCCCGTAAAATTTTGGCAGAGGTTCTTCAGCAGGTGCATTAAAACAATATACCCAAGCTTATATGCTATTCACAGCAGAAGCGAAATTTACAGAGGAAAATGTTTTCAATATGGATAATGCTTGAATGTGAGCTACAAATGTATGCATCCACATATGCTCCAAATTGTTTCTCTGTGAATGTTTGAGGTGGTATCGTATATTCCTCGCACTCTCATATGACCTAAAAATCAATGGTGTTATCATTATTGTATTTTTCTGGAAGAAGTTTATACCAGAATTGCAACAAGATATTGGAACCAAATTTCAATAAACTGTGTTGTTGCTGTTTTGAATTGTTACGCTTGAATGTGTTCAGAGTCACAGATGGACAGACAGCCAACTCCTTGACGAGTTTACTTCGAAATTTGATACAGATCTACATTAAAAATTTGAACTTACGTACCAAATTTTATCTGCATAGTTCTTTAAGTTTGTAATTATCGAGTTCACTTGTATTCGGATAGCAGGCAAACTTTGAATATATAATGCTCAGATTTAATAGATCTACAAATCTGATTTAGAGATCCCATACCAAATTTCATTCAACTAGCTCAAAATTGTTTGAGTTATCATGTTCACTCACAGATTGACATATACCCAAAAATGAATTTTTCAGAAGCAGGGAGGTCTAAAACATAAATTCCTAAAACTTTCATTCTCGATTTTTTTTAAGGATTACAAAAGCTTTTTCCTTATACACTTCAATTTTGAGAAAATAAGAAAAAAACTGTTAATTCAAAGAAAATAAATTATTCTTTGAATTTAAAGTCCCCGAATACTTTAAAGCAAAACTGAATCTCTAATCTAAAGATCGGTTTATTTATTTCACAGCTTGAAACCTCTAGTTCACTTTTCGACAGTTCTTTGGTGCCGATCAGCAAACGCCATTGCCTCTCAAATAAAGCAGAAAAATGGGGGAATAAATTTTGGAGAAAAACATCAAGCTCTCATAAAATGGGCCAAATTTTTTATATTCGAGCCAGGCATCACATAAAGAATTGGATCTAGAATGGTAATAAAACGTGCGAATAAATGAAAATAGAAAATAGGGAATTTCACTTTATCGATCATATTTCCACCTTGCGTCATCGATTTCAATTTTTTTTAGGCCATCTATCAATTTCCTTCTAGCAAATAGCTTTATTTATTTTTATCAGAAAAAGTGAAGGATTTATGCAGTTTGTGGTCGCAGATGATAAACATTTCGAACCAGTTTTTTATAAACAAATTAATTTAATTAAACAGTTTAACCAATTATTACTTAATAAACATATCAATATCTTAAATTTTTGTTTTAAAGAAATTATGAAAATATATTTTTTTATTTAATTAGACTCAAGCTATATACAGTTCTAATAACATTTATTAAAATAGACTCTCGGCGCCTATTAAATAAATAACTAGGTGAAAGTAATGCAATTGACAGGAACTTGGCCATTTATACTTGAAAAAAGAGTTAAATTTATTCTAATATATGCAGAGTATAAAATGAAGTTCCCTGAAAGTGTCTATATGTTTGCAAAAAAAAAAAAAAACTTGGGAAATGTTTAAATGCTATTTGGATATATTTCTAGATTATTGGTAAATGCCTCATCTTGTAAAATATTTGTTGGGGAAGGTTTTTGAACACTGAAGTCATATCAAAATAAAAAAGAAATTTTATAATTGTGATTTTAGTTATTTTCCCATTACGATTCGCGAACTCAAACAGCAGTATCTGTGTTTTGCACTAATTCGCACATGATCTAATAGCAAGAGCTATAGAATGCATATGCGATCATTTCTTTGTTCACGTCTAATTTTAAAAGGCAATTCAAAACTAATTATGCCCCCCAAAAAAGAAAGTCCAACCTTGGCTAGAGCACATTAAAAGTCAGAACGCTCCGAATATGACGTTCGGTTAGTGGATATCAGAAAAAGAATGTCTACATATAGACAAGGAGAGTTTTCTTTTGAGCTAAATAGTCGTGTGCCGTTAAATCGCATTGTAATCGAATTACAGAAACGGAATGAATCTGATGAGTAGCAAAGTGATCACCAAGCCAATATAGTTTGCACAGAGATATAAAGAAATGAACTGAATTTTATTTTCATATCAGATAATGCAGATTCAATAAAGAAGTATTTAAAAGTCAATAAAATGACTTATTTTTATATTTTTAATTTTTAAAACAGCTTTTCTATTGCATATTTTTGACGAATTGTTTTGTCTATGAACATATCATATTTTTACCTTTTTAGCAGTCTAAATATTTCTGAATGTGCCTATAAAAATTGTTTTGTAGAAATTGCTGATGATTTCTAAATATATATTTATGTTGTTTTTTTACGTTGCAGGATATGTACATGTCATATCAGGCGGAGGCTAAAATTTAAAGATAATTTTTCATCTTGGATATCATGCCCCACTGTGCGGATGCTGCAAGTATTTTATAAATTTTAAAATTTGTATTTTTAAAAAACATTTTTTAACAATTAGGTTGATTTTTTATTAGATAGAACTTAGACAGCTGCTTAGCCAAAATTTCAACTCTAATTACAGATGCGATTTTAAGAAATTCATTTATCTCATAAAACAAAAAAAAATTGCCCTTTTTGTTGTTAATTTGTATTTTAGTGAGTGTAGCCACAATTACTTTTATTAGTATAAAGATAGAGCCAATATCTTGAATAAAATCATAATATAAACTGTGAAAAAAATAGAATTTAAACTTGTGTTATTCACTATCAAATTCAATATAAGTCCAAGACTAACAATAAAAGATATATGTGACCTTATATGTAGAAATTGTAATATTGTATTGGTGGAATATATAGAAATTTGATATAGTTCAATTAGAATAGGTTAACTTCCTGGGGAACTTTCAACTAAAATAAATCTGATGTGCCTCACTTGGATAATATTCGGAACAAAATCCAGCGGGTTACATTTCACTTCTTAAATGAATTGATTTTTGAATAATACAGATTAAGTGCGTACTTGACTATTTGACGGAAGATAAAATGTTAAATTTGATAGCAAATACATATTTAAATTTATTGAAATTTGTTTAAATCGTGTTCATAATTATATATCTATTATTAAGTAAATGTATTAATTATTAAATAATATTTTTATTTTACATGGTATTAAATAAGACAAATAATTGTTAAAAGTATCAGGTGTTGACATGAAGTTGGAATTAAAATGTTTTGAATAAAACTAAACAGAATTGTTACAGCTTAAAATTTCAACTAAAACTGTTTTAATTACTGAACATTCAAGATGTATCAAATGTTATGGATCAATTAATCAACAAAAAATTCATCCTTTCTTAGTTGAAGCAAATAAGCCTGAAAATCTATAAAAATATAATGAAATATTTTATCTGTGGAGCAAAACTCGATTGGCTGATAACAAAAAAAAAATGATTTAAGGTATCCGACTATGTTCGAAGAAAAATTTTGAAAAATTTGATTTTTTAAAAACTAATTTAAACTATGGTTTTTAAATGTATTGGTAATTATAATACAAAATACTATAAATACTACAAAATCATTTGAAAATATAATATATTTTGAGAAATAGGAAAATTCGTAGTAAATTTTAATGAAATTTAACCAAAACACTTAACACTCAACACAAAATTGTAATGCAGCTATCCTATTTTTCTTTGTACACAAGTTATAGAGTCTAATGATGAATGAAAGGAACCAAAATCTAAGAAACATTTTGAGATGCAAAGAAGTTAAGGGTAAAAATATACGTATATATGCATTTTTTTCCATAAAATCACAACTTAATTTTTCTAAAAACACCTGTAAATGAAAAAGTATTTCACCAACAATCAAACTTTTGATTCATTTCATTTTTCCTATCATTTAAAACACACGCTGTAATTTTTATGTAAATACTCTATTAGTTTTGGAGATATCATAACGGTGAAGAATTTTTATGAAAATTAAATTTTTTAGAAAATTGAATTTAAAGACAAATTTTCGCTAAAATATATGCTTTGCTTAAAATCCCCCTAGATGATAGATCAGATCTTCCTTTTTCTAGGAAACATAAATTGTTTGGGAAGAGAAAATTCTGACCTACAAGAAATAACAGTAAAAAAAATTCGCCGATGGGGTCGATAATGATGATTTTAACGTAGTCGGATGCCTTAAAAGTAAGATCTCTTTTATGAATTAATAAAACTTGCAAAGGATATATGCATATTCTTGCATATTCTCAGTCACATATTCTCCAGGAAGAAGGTAATCGATAAAAGGGAAAATTTCGCATTCAAATTTAGTTCAACAATAATTTTTCCCTGAAAATTAAACGTACAGTTGCGTGTTCAAGTATTTCCTAATTATTCACTTCCACTTAGACTAATTTGCATTAAAAGAAAGATAAAAGAATAAGAGGTTTCCAGAAATTTGAATATTATGTTGATTATGTAAAGTTTCAAATGGTCAAACAGGACAGGACTTCAATGACTGCAATTGAGCTATTTTAAGTTGTAAGTTATATTCAAATGGATATGAGAAAATCTTAAATAGAATGATAAAGGTATTAATCGATTAAATGAGTTTATTTTATAATATGTGATAAAATATAAAAAAATTAATGGATTTTAACTTTGTTTTTATAATTTAAGAAGTTTCAGTAAAATCGTAATAAAATAAAATCATAAAATTATGACTGACTGGAAATTAAGGAAAATGTAAAGATAGCGAAAATGCTATTTTTTAATTCGTTGTGAAAATGTCAAAATATATAAAAATAATTTTAATCCACCGAACTTTTAACTGTAAGTGCAGAAGTTAAAATAGGAATAGCGAGCTATGTAAATCTAATGTTCATAACATTTCGGTCTCATTGTTGGTTATAAATTAAATATAATACCTAACATATAAATAAAAAAAATCGATTATACAAGAAACGGTCAAAAAGCAAAGGTAATTTTCATTTCAAAATTTGAAAATGTATGACACAGAAAAATTGCTTTCGAATCCAATCCGAATTTGAATGAGATATTCAGATCCTTCTTCTTCACATTAACCTTGAACGTCATGGCTCACTTAAAGTTTGGCAAAAGGTCAATTTTGCTCCATTTATCCTCAATAAAATAGCCATTATTCACTCGATAGAGCATGGCGGAAGCTTTTAATCCATTTCAAACCGTTTTCACCGCTACTGGTTATCATTATGGTATAGGAAACTGAGTAAGATATGAACTAGAACTCCACCAAAGTGCAGAAAGTGGCAAAAAAAGCAATTGAAATGGATTAATAGATGTGATTTTCATTCTTTATATGATTTTCATTCCTTATATTAAAGTGAAATTCTGAATTTATTCTAGGAGCTTGCTGAAGACCAACTTTATGATTTTGAGCCACCATTAATCAATGAGAACATTTGAGAGAGTTTATTTACTTTTCAATCACGGAACATTTAACTGCGTATCACGACTACGGAACTATTAACTAACATTTACTATTTACAACGGAGCATTTAACCCTTTAACGGACGGTGGTTTCATTGCGAAACCACCATTTTCAAAAATTTATTTCTAAACGCGCAGTGGTTCCACAACGAAACCGAAGATTGAAAAATAATCTCTTATCTTTAATAATTGCCTGTAGATGTCAGCACATTACTTAATTTAGTTTTTACCTATCGAAAAATGCATCGTTTATAACGCTGTTTTCGCATATTTTTTATTCGATTTTTTTTCGGCAAGTACATAGCAACAAAAAATCTAAATGTGCCCATAAATTTGTTGAATGTAGGCCCCTGTAGCACACAAATTTTTTTCAAATCAAATAACGAAAGAAAAGTTCACCAAACTTGACTTTCTCTTAGGTGGTTTCGAAGAAATACCACCGCCCGTCTAGAGCATGCAATGCGAGGTAGTAACTCTTTCAGCAACCACTTGAAGAAACAGATGTTTCTTCTTTCCTTTGCCTCTCTGTCTCAGTAAATCAAAAGGGAGATAATTTATATTAGTTTGGCCATGTGTTTTGTGGGTGAGGAATATGTTTATATTGAGGTAAGGATTATAGGGAGTTTGAAATTCTTCCATATCAGAAAAAAGGGAATAATGCGTCAAACCATACCTGATTTTGAAACTGAACCATCAGCAGAAATTTCAAACATGGGTAATTAGGAAATCAAGTCAATCAGGAAATTATTTGTGCATCCTTTTCTTGATTTTTGAATCGTATATTTTTTTTTTCATGTTTCAAAAAAAATTTTTTTTTGCCTCTTTACCTTGGTTATCGAATCTTATAATTTTTTCATTTATAATTTTTTTTCATGTTTTAAGGTTGTGTAGATAATTTTCATTGATAATATAGTATGTTTTTGTGTTTCTTTGAATGAATAATGAATAATTGCGTTTCAAAGTAAATTTAAAAGTTTCCTTATTTATCAGAAAAAAATGTCGTAGGTGCGCGGTGGTTTCACTGCGAAACCACCACCCACAGTGGGGTGTAATCCACTATAAAATTTTTTAAAGGTATTTTTATTCTCCTTAGACCCTATGCATGCAAATTAATTACTTCTTTTTTAAAAATTCAGAAAATTTAAATTTGCGCGCGTTAAAGGGTTAACTACGTGATCGGGTGTCCCTTGGGGGACACCTCTAAATGAGAATGATATGCTTCCGGCATGGTGATTGGATCTCGCCACTTTGGTAGATACACAAAAATTAGAGGATCTGGTTCCTTTCACCAATGACGGAACGCAGTTCCAACGGGGAGAGTTGTACCGTGGCCAATGATGGCCCTTAGGACTCAACCACAGTTCCCGCCAGTGTTGCTGTTGCAGCGATTCGGTCATTCAATGTTTTGTTCCCTTGTGTTTCGGGCGGGTTGGAGAGTCAGTAGTATAGCTTAACTATGGATCGCATCTTTAATGTAAGAAGTATTTATTGCAAATTTTCTCTGAAATCAATTCTCAAAGCTGTGATCTAATACAATAACCAATACTGTATTTCAAAGCTTTACAATCAAAATTTCAAAAGGAACATTTTATTTTTATGGTTATTGGTTCCTTATTATAACCTACTTTTACTTATATGCAAAATAATTCCTAAACAGCAAATAAGTCTATATATATATATATATATATATATATATATATATATATATATGATATGATATGATAAAATGAAATTGATACGCGCTTTGACGTACTTCTTATTAAATTTAAATAAGGTGAGAAAGTTGTAAAAATATTCAAAATAAGCTGGGAAATTAGTATATGGTAATGAAATAGCTCTGCTACTAAATTGTACAAAGTTACACATGTTAAAATTTTATATTATTCACCCAGGCAAAATTGGTAGATCAAAAAACTTTTTCTAGTTTGTATAACCAGATCATAATAATAAACTGTATAGCTGTATCTTTAAAATGAACAGAATAATAAAAAATTGGTTTTCTGTTACTTTCTATTTCCATGCAAAACAGTGAAAATAGGAACAGTATACAAGTGTGTAAATGCATTTCAGATAAGCAATCAAATACTTCAAAATGTGAAGAATACATTTTTCAGCCTTCATACTTCCATACATTTTTAAATCTTCATAAATGAATGGATCAATTAATTTTTCATATCAGGTGTCGTAACATGCAAGAAGAGAAAATTTCCCTTGGTGCTATTTTCTCGCAAAAAAATTAATGGGTTCATGTCCCTCCAGTTATAATTTGAGTATGTTCTTATTATTCTATCCACCTTAAGGAAGCATTGATATTTTCTGAGGACGTTGTAATTAAAATTCCGATATTCCGCGTCATTAAAGCTTCACAATTTCTTGTTTCATTGGTTTGTTCGTAATGCTCCAAGTACACATAAGAACAATTCTATGAAAGAATTTTTGTCGAATAATAAAAAATAATTTTTCAATTTAATATTAAAAATTTGAAGAAAAAAGAAAGCAGTCTTCTGCAAATGGTTATTTCCTTTTAAAATATTATTCAGTTACATTACTGCAAAAGATATCTTCCAATTTGAAATAGAATTTTTAGATATTTAAATATTTAAATGCACTATAATGACATAAAACACATTTTCACTAAGAATGTTTTTGTATACCATAAGCAGAATAAGTGTAAAGCTATTTAAATAATAGAGCTTTAATGTCTGTTGCAACTTGTTTCTTAAACACACTTTTTGGGGAGAATTAAAATACTGAAATTTAATTCAAATTATATACAATAATTATTCCTTGCGAGCCAGCTGGCCGATAAATTCGGTTAGTATATTGCAAAAATAAAAACGCTTCCATAGAAGTTGAATGAAATTCCGTCTTCATTTTTTTATTCTTTCCAAAGAATTTGAATAAATAGGCTGAACCACAGATTCAATGTCCTTTTTTTTATTTAATTCCTGTTCCTATTAGCTAAATTGTTCATAACTTTTTCACCTGGGAGGGTGGATGTTTTCATTACTTTAAATCCTAAAAGAGTTCAGTATCATGATCATAACAAAATGAGAATAGAAAATCGGAAAAGTTGGCAAATATAGATTTGAATGAATCGAACTTTTTTGTATGAACTTTAAATATCCATATTTTTTTTTTGCTCATTTAAATCTCTAATAAATAATTAATCGAAATCACATTATAGTAACGATTTATATGATACGGAATTTTAAAACGTGAAATTAGTACTATTTACAATTTGTTTTATTAACTGAATTGTATGGAAGGAGTGTTTTCTGTAAATCATAATTTTATTAATTAGACGTATGAGATTATTCTTTCCAATTTCTAATAATAGAAGATCTCCAGAGAGGCCTTACAAAAATGGGAATGATAAATTTCCGGCTTAGTGATTAGTTCTCCCCGCCATGGTAGATACAGAAACGGTCTGTAATTGGCTGCCTCCCAACGATGACGGAACATACTTCTCGTAAGAAGGATTGTACCATGGCCAGTAATTACCCTCAGAATTCAGCCATAATACAGGGCATTGTTGCTATTGCGGTGGTCTGGTCATTTATATTTGTAAGTGTGCCTTCCGGTGAGTCAGATTGGCACCTCACAAATGGAGATAATAAGCTTCCGGCAGGGGTATTGATTTTCGCTACCACCGAGAGTACAGAAATAGAACCCAACTTCCCCAACGACGACGGAACGCGCCTCTTTTGGGTTTAGTTTAGTTTAGTTATATTTACGTCAACTCATTTTAAAACAATACCAGGGTTATTTTGGAGCGGACTTCGCAATTTTGAACCTCAGTCAAAAGACGAGGATGGCACCTGAACTAGTACCCCCTTCTCTGCACCACACCAGCGGGGGACATTTGATCTTGATGTATTTAACGTGCAACTGACCCCTTTACATGACGGTCTCGCACCTGAAAACTTACAGCTCACAAGCCGAGATCAGGTCACCGCTGCCTGTAACGGGAGGGGTTATAAAGTGATTGATAATGGTCTTTATAACTCAACCAGAGTTCCTGCATATGCTGTCACGTCGTTCAGGGCATTCAATTGATTCGAATACCATTGGAAATGGCCGAGTAACCTCATTGCTGTTATGATAATATGGCTTCTTCTCTTTGCGTAAACAAAGTTGTTTTGTGTATTCTTTCACCAAAACAGAAAAGACAAAAAATCGCTAATGAATCACATAATTTCGTTTTAAATTAAAAACTTTTATTTAAATTAATTTTGATGAAATTATTAAGTAGATATGCAGGGAAACGTAATTTGGGTTTCTAAGTATAGACAAGATTTATGAAAAAGTCAAGTATTTGAAAATATTTAAAACAATAAAGTGAAACCGAAAAGATGAAATACATCACAACTTTTAGTAAAGCAGTCGTAATCACTTTTGACTATTTTTTTCATGTTTATGTTATTGAAAATTTCGAAATGCCATAATGATATGCATACATTAATTTATATAACTTTGCATCTTATTTTACATTAAGAAAATTTATTAAAATTAGGATTTAATGTCATTCCCATCATAGGCATGGAACTTTCCACTGACTGCTCAAAGGGAATTGGACTGATGCATATCCATCTTAAATATGTTAATTACTTATTAGGGAAAACTCAGTTGTGAAATTTAATGAAACTTAAAATGTTTTGCTCTTAAATGATAAGACATCAGAAATAGGAATTAATGAATCTTAAAGAAAAATTAGTTGACCTCTAAAGGGAAGAAAATAGAATTAACGAAGATTTAAATGCAGGATCTTATTACTGTGGCCAACAATATGCTCTACATTTTGCCGTACATATATATATCTTCTTTCAAGATTTATCATTATTTTTTTTCCAGTACATCCAGCTTTTAAGATTTATTCAATCGCTTGATTTCCAATTAAGAAGATAAATTACTATCCCAACTGATTTATAATGTTGTTAGTATCACCAGTTAAAGCAATTTTCAACATCAATTGCCCATAGTTTATTTTAATTTCAAAGGACATTAAGTTACAGCTAGTAAATTGTATCAAAAAATGCTTTTTTCCTCTAAGAAAATCATGTAACAAAGATGTTTAATTCTAAAAATACTGAGAATGGAATAATCGCTTTAAATATAGCATAATTGTTCTCAGTTAAAATATAACTTATAGTTAAGATCTGTTTATACTCGCCAATTATAAGACGGCCAGTAAGACAATGCTTGCCCAGAAAGGAATTGATTTATGTTTGCCTCAGTTTCATAAGATAGATTCAGCAATTCCATGCTTGGCTATAAATTGCCATTTTGGTGACCTAGAATTTTTTTTTCATTGTGTATCGTATTAAAATGAGGGGTACTTACACACAGAAGCTTGGTAAAATAAAAATAAAAAATAAAGAAGTCAGCATACCTAAATTTGGAAAACTATGAGGGATAGGTGGGATAGCAAATAAAATGAAACACACACACACAAATAGTCGCATTAGAAAGATCAAAGGTGAAGAATGTCGGAATTAATCTATGATATCATAATTTTTAAAAAAAAAAAACGCCAAATTCTACAGCGCATGAGCAGTAAGAAAAAATTGTAACACAGCGACATGTTGTTGCTCCTTCAGGATAAGCCCTTGCCATCAACCGAACAGCAGTTTAGATTCTCATGTATATTCTGCCTGCTGATCATCTTAAAACCGGCCGAAAGCAAGCCCACTTTCATATTCAAGAAATTGCACATAATCAAAAGTTATTAATAAAAAAGTATGTTTTTGAAAAGTATATTTTTCGCTTCTTATAATTAATCAATTACAATAAGCAGTTTTTCATTGAAATGCAATTGATATATTTATGAAAAAACCCTGTTCATATGTTTTATAAATATTTTATAGCTATCTTAAATTATTTAATTTTTTAAAAAATAATTTGGGATATTTATTAGCCTTCTTGGCCAAAATAGCGATAATCCTAAAATTTAAAACTGAATGCCCCTGCATGCATGTATGTTCTTAGTATAAATCAGAATTTTCTGTCCAGTTTTGATGAAATATAGAAAAAACACACACACTCCAAAAAAGCAAACGATTATAATAATTTTTTCAAATTCCAAAAGTTGAGAAAAATATCAGTTAACTAAAACTTAAGTTACTAGTATTTTATCATTATATCTTCGAAAGATATAATCTCACAAAAATTATTTTTGATTCGTCTTAAGATTTAAAATACATATCTTTTCTAATAAAACCAGTTTCAGAATGACACGATTTTCTCACGGAGAAAATCCCATTTATTTCAGATTTTTATTGTGTTGTCTCTGCCAGATTTTTATTCTGCAAATTTTTCATGTCGCCTAGGATTAATTTTTTTCTCATAATGATAAATGTCGCTTGAAATGACATATTGTATTTTCATGTGTGAATTAGTGCTATCATTGATCAATGATACTTTTTGTAAGTATTTTTGGCAACGTATCGTTTTGTTTAGATTGCAAAGAAAAGATAAAAAGTTTAAAGGGGATAACAAAATTGGCTTTCTTATATACACTGAAGTGACAAAAGTCATCGGATAGTAATATGCAAATATACAGATGGCAGTAGTATCGCAGCAAAAAAGTATAAATGCGCAGTTCGTTTTCCAGAGCTTTCATTTGAGTTCAAGTTATTCATATGAACAGGTTTTTCGTGATTTATGGCGGCACGACGAGAATTAACAGACTTTGAACGTGGAATGTTAGTTGGAGCTAGACGCATGGGTCATTCCATTGCGGATATCGTTAATGAATTCAACATTCCGAGATCCACAGTATCAAGAGTGTGCCGAGAGTATGAAATTTCAGGCATCACATCCCATCATGGACAGCGCAGTGGGCGACCACCTGCACTTAACGACCGAGTCCGCCGACGTCTGTGTAGAATGGTCAATGTTAATAGACACGCAAAACTTCGTCAGATATCTGTAGGAATTAATGTGGGAAGTACGAGGGACGTGTCCAATAGGACTGTGCGGCGAAATTTGTCTTCCTTGGGCTATGACAGCAGAAGACCGACTCGAGTGCCAGCACGAGTGATAGCACGACATCGCCTGCAGCTACTCTCCTGGGCTTGTGAGCATATCGACTGGTCCCTAGACCAGTGGAAAACCGTGGCGTGGTCAGATGAGTCACGATTTCCGTTGTTACGAGCTGATGGTAGAGTTCGAGTGTGGCGCAGACCCCACGAAGCCATGGGCCCAAACTGTCAGCAAGGCACTGTCCAAGCTGGTGGTGGCTGCATAATGGTGTGGGCTGTTTTTATATGGCATGGGCTCGGTCCTCTGGTGAAACTAAACCGATCATTGACTGGAAATGGTTATGTTCAGCTGCTTGCAGATCACTTGCAGCCATTCATGGACTTCACGTACCCACACAGCGATGGGATTTTTATGGATGACAATGCGCCATGTCACCGGGCCAGAACTGTTCGCGATTGGTTTGAAGAACATTCCGGACAATTCCAGCGCATGATCTGGCCACCTAGACCGCCCGATATGAATCCCATCGAGCATTTATGGGACATTATCGAAAGGTCCGTTCGTGCCCAAACTCCTGCACCATTCACACTTTCACAATTATGGACGTCTATACAGACAGCATGGCTCAATACTCCTGCAGAGAACTTCCAACGACTTGTGGACTCCATGACACGTCGAGTTGTTGCACTTCGCCGGGCAAAAGGAGGACCGACACGATATTAACAGTCATCCCATGACTTTTGTCACTTCAGTGTACATTAGTAACATTAATTCCCTAATGGATTTTCATTTATACGATGTATAAATGAAATCTATTTGTAATAATAATTCTATAATTTAATAATAAACTTAAAGTTTGTTTCAAATGGTTTACGAGATTTTTATTTATTTTTTTTTTCAGCAATACAACAAAATTATCATTTTTAAAGTATTTTATTATATTTTATAAGTAATTCGTATAACAAAATATTTACATAAACTAAAAACTGAAAACTTTTATAATGTGATAAAGGAAATTAACTTTTTGCATGGCTCTTTCATTGCAGTAATATATTTTGATGCGCTCTTTCATATGCCAAAGGATACTCATGAGATTGAGTATAACGATAGTATATATTTAAGATGTTATTTTTTAAAATATTAAAGCACAATAAGAGCTAACTCAGGAAAAATAGTAGTAACTCATAATTCATTTCCGCATTCAGTAAACTAATAGGTGACCATCAAGATAATCATTTCTAATGCACAGGAAGTGCAGTTTCGAACTTGTGTGCTTTATTTCCTTTTTTTTATTCGAGTTAATTTTCTCAAGATTATTCAAGGGAAAATTATTTTCAAATAGTTTCATGAGTTGTTTCAAAGCCTTTTTATGAATTATCATGTTCGCAGTTATTGTACTGGCATCCTGGCATAGGGGTAGAGAATTTTCCCTTTGATCTGGGCATTCAGGGATCGAGTCACGGTTGGAGCATGGTTGTTCTTCATCTGTTCTATCTGTGAGATGTATGAATGTACCCTCCTTCAAAAAGGGGGTTGTGCAAGCGAATGTGATGCGTGAGAAGTTAGTATGTACTCTTGGTCCTAGCTGGCGCTAATTAAAAAAAATAACGCACCTTCGACTTAAAATCGTTGACTTAGTAAGCGGATTTGTCCATGCAAGAGCAAAGAAACAAGCAGTTATTGTTAGACAGGCAAACGAAAAAAATGACATAGCTAAAAAAAAAGTGTTTATCACATTCAAGGAGGTTTAAATTTGAAGATTCGTCAAAATCTTTAAAATAAATTGTTTAGGAATTACGATATTTTTTTATACTTTGTACCTGAAAAAGTAAAAATAAAAAATAGAAATTTATGATAAAAATAAGAAAAAGATGTAGGATTTGAATTGAAATAGATTTGCTTTCTTCTAATACCACGATCTTCTATCAAAACTGTCCAGAACTTTGAAATAATATTTGAGATTTTGAATTGGTGTATGATGTTTAATTACTCCCGTACATCTGATTTGCTGATTTAATTTGTCAGAGTTATTTTGAGTCAACCTACATATAAACTTCTTCATTTACAAGGTGTCTCAAAATCCATGAATACGACTTTTATTCCTTGAATATTGATCATTGGGAAGCATTTTACACATAGGGATTTTTTTTTAATTAAATTTTGTGTTGTTTTTAAGTTTAACCCCTGAAATGTTTAATAAATTTCATAACATTATGTACCTTTTTTTACGCAAATATGCAATTTACAGTATATGTCTATGGTCAATATTTAACGAATAAAAGCCGCGTTCAAAGTTTTTGAGACACCCTGTAGATTTGGTATTTTCTTTGACCATTTTTTAAAAGGAAATGAAAATTCGAATCACATAATCTACTTATGAGACATGTTAAAATCCAAATAGCATCTAACAGGTCTTCTATTGTACTGTACATCACATCCTTTTTCATCTTGTGAAACATGCAATGAATTCCAAAACTAAATTGTTTTCGTATCAGGTGAGAAAGAATTGATTTATTTAGATTTTTTTTTCGAAATCACTTTTTCATTTATATTAGGGCTTTCAGACCTTTTATAAATAAAATTATAGAACTCTAAAAATTACTAGTTCTTTTGATTTGATTTTAAATCTACAAGGTCTTATTTTAAACTTACAAGGTCTATCCATTCTTTTTCCTGATAAACTTATCAAATGTTTTTTTTTATTGAAATTGCAATGCGATCTAAAGATCAAGTTTTTAGAACTGAATATTTAATTAACTAATTCGAGTAATCGGTACGTTTACCAAATTATATTAAATGACAAACAGGTGATTTAGTTAGAAAAGAAATTAATAGAAAAGAGGTGATCTAGTTAGACGGAAATGCAAATTTACAAATTAAAAAAGGAAAGTAAAAAAATCATAATAAAAAGTAATTAACGTTTCTATACGTTTATGATTCTGCACTTTTTAAAGGGTAAGAATCTCAAAAAGAATATTTTTCGATTAATCAAAGATATCTATATCAAAGTCGTGTCTCTATGAAACAAAAATGCACTGTTTTATTACATGTAAGAGAAAAATTACAGAAACTCTTTTTAGAACAAAAAATTTAAATAAAAGCTTGAAATCATAAAAATGTTTACTATGATTTGAAATCGGGAAGCTCATGCTTTGGAAAATAAAATAATTAAAAATAAACTCTCGTATGTAGTTAAAAACTCAACGTATTTACTAAAAAATTCTTAATCTCAATTTTTCATTTATTTTGAAATAATAATATAAGAACTTCTTTTATATACTTTTCTATGGAAATAGTTAATTCTTCTATCACATTTTGAATTGTAAATTTGAAAAAAAAATCTCTATTTATAAATTAACAGATTTTTTAAAAAATAATTTCAATGGTTATTTTATAAAAATAAAAATTAATACATATGTTTCCACCGAATGAATTTTTTTCAAAATTATACTTTAAATGTTTAACTATTTTACAATTTAGTATTTTATTCATGTTGACTTAACATAGAGTTTATGTTCTAAATTTTTAGTACTAAAGTACAACTTTTAATATTTTTATTAATTAAATGTTTAAAAGAAATGAATTAAAAATTTTAATCAAATGCTAAATTTATTTTTTAGTTTCCTGAAAAGCTAATTTCGGTTTCTGGTAACAAGTTTCAAAATAGGGAAAACAAAAAAAGAACATATTTTCTACAAATATTTTTGCAATTTTAATTTACGAGAAAACGATATTAGACATTTATTTAAGTTCTTGTTGAAGAAAATAAGGAATAAAATTAAATGTTTTGAATACTTGCTTAGAAACTACATTTTTAAAATCTATTTAAGTTTTTAAATTATTAGAAAACCCTTACCTTGGCACTGATATCCTTGTTTTCCAAATCCCCTAAAAAATAAAATTCAGACTATTAGAAAAATATTTTTTCACTGAACTAGAAATAAATAATTATTTTATCCATGTAAGAATTCGTAAAAATTCAAATTAAATTTTTTTACCAAAATGACTGAATAAGGCTTCCATTAAATGCAAATTTAAAAATAATTTAATGTTATGAATTCTTGCATATAAGGTAGATAAATTTAAAATGTTCATGAAATGATAATGTTTCAAGTTTGATTCATAGATATATTTTTTAAATTTGTTCTTCATTGTGTAGCAGTAATACCGTGCACACAACAACTGTTATTAATATCACTACGAGTTTCAATATATACTGAAACCATGAAGCTTACAAAACTTTTCTAAAATTGAATAATGAAATAAATACTTTTTTAAATTCTATAAACATTAGAGAAAAACAAAAATTATTAACGCAAAAGAAGCTTAATTTTTAATTTTAAAGTCTTGAAAAAAAAATTCAATCAAATTATCAGAAATTTTTAATAAACATTTTTATTGATTTTTAATTAAAACACTAATTTATATTTTGCGAAAAAATTCTTGGTTAACATTAATTGCCCATAAACCAAAGTGATATATTTGGTAGCTTTAAGCCCAAAACCCGCCATTTTTGAACTCATCATCTCATATTACACATATTTCAAGGCGCAATCTTCGAACCTGCGTCAGTTTATATAATCACACAGGAAGGTTTTTGCAATTTCTTTCTTATTTTAAGAAGCTGGTTTGAATACTTTTTATAAGTATATATAAATCCCTTTTGAGACAAAAATTACTTGAATAATGCTAAATTCTTTTATAATTTTTAAACATTTAATTTAATAGCATTCAAAAAAATATTCAGTATTTTTTGATGAAAATTAAAATTGTAAATAAAGATACTGTGCCTAAAAAAGAATTATCAAAGAATCTGTTCCAAAAGATAACATCAGAAAACTTCCGAACTTCCCAGGAATATTAAAATATTTTTAATCTTCTTTGCGTTCGTTATTTAAAAAACACAATAAAAGTGAGAATAAGAATTTTTTTCTTTTAAAAAAAGCAGAACTCGACAGGAATTTTGTGTGATCAATCAGCAAACGAAAAATAAGAATTCCTTTTATTGAAAGAATAAATTTTTTATCGTCTGAATGTTCTTATTTTTAATGGTTAGTTTAATTTTTAATGACAGCATTGGCAACATTTGAGTTAAAACATATTTTTTTCTGTGATATCTTAATCATATTATTATAATAAAGGAATCTCTGATTTTATATTCTTGAAATATTAATAGAAATATTTTCGAATATTCTACAAATGGGAATATTTTTCGTGAAAAGGAAAATTTTTTACAAAATCTGTTGTAAATTGTAAGTATTTATAGTTTAAAATTCTTATAATAGCCTTATATTTAACAATTAGATCATTTTTAACTGATTCTAACACTTCAGAGTGTTTTGGATTACTAAATTATTGTGTTTTTTGAAACTGAAAGATGCAGATTCTCTTTGTAACATAGAAAAATTTATTCAGTTGAAAATATAAGTTATGCTTTTACGGATAATTCTTTTAAAATATCCTCCTTTTGTACTTAATTATAAAAAATATTAAATAAAAATTTGCAAACAATTAAGAAAATTTATTTTTATTTTATCGGTATACTTTAGTACCCTGAAAAATATGAATCGAATAACTTTTTACGGATTTTTTTAATATTTGTTAGAAACTATTCATAACTAATATTAAAGTATTCAAAACATTTTAGACAAAAAAAATATTTTTAGCTACTTGGATTATCATTATAACCATTGCATTATTTCTCTTATTCGTAAAATTTCCCCAAAATTAGTTAGAAAATAATTTTTAGAAGGAGAAGTATTTTCTTTGCGACCATTACATTTATTATTGGCTTGATTTAAGCCTTGAAATCGATGATTAAAACATAGACCATTAAAAAAATTTCTCTATTTAGCGACTTTCTGCAAAAGTTATTATTCATATTTCTAGATCGGTATGAAAAAAATAGAATGTTACCATTTATGGAAAGGACGAATGGTATTGGACATTAAATAAACCATTACTAGTTTTAAATATATTTGCAGTTTTTTTTTTTTTTCAATTTAATTATTAAAGTCCATTATAAAAGAATACAAAGAGTATTCGGAATGCACTAATATAAAGAAGACCGAAGTTTAAAATTTATTAATTTTTTCTATTAAATATTTTTTCTGTTATTTGAGTAGTTTCTATTTAATATGTAATAAGTATTTGATAGATATTAGTTATATATCTTATTTTATTTCAAGTTTGATTTTCCCCAAATGAAAAACAGAATATAATAATAAAATTCTACATGATATATTCTAAGCATTTGATTTTCATAAACATTTTTTTTTGCTTTTGTTTTTTTTTTCAATAATCGTTCTTTTAAGTTTGAAACTTGAATAAAAGTTTACAAATTCTGAAAGAAAAGAATTTAAAAATATAAGGGTAAATGAACAAAAATCTGATTTAAAAAAAATATCCAAGATTTTTTTTTTTACTTGGACGTACTTAAGTACTTCCAATTTCTCCCATTTTATAAGAAATTTGTAGACAATCATTGATGAAAAATCCTTGCAAAATATTATAATTATTGAATTAAATCATAATATTTGTTTTTGTTCTTCAAACATCTCAAAGCTTTTCAAGCTTGTTTCAACAAATTAATCGAATTTAATGAAAAATAATTAATTTGATTTTATTAAAATTGTTTTTTGTAACTTTGCTTACTATGCTGGTCATATTTATCTGCTATTTATATAAATATTTATCAGTGTCGGCCAACATATATCTTCATTCATCAAAGTCATTGAATTAAATGGTGTGTTTACTATTTATTTATCAATTTGAAAATCTCAATACAAAGCGTACTTTTACATTTTGTACAAGAGCCGATTATAATGAAAATCTCCATAGAAATTTTATTTTCACACTTTAAGTTTGTATACATGGATAAGTATCGTCTAATATGTATGAAATAGATGAAAAAAATAAAATATTGCAAGAAAATAAGAATATCATTGAATTATCTGAATCGTTTAAATCCCTTCTATCATGCAATACCATGAAGTCTCTCAGCTGTTTGAAAATTGTATTCGCAGTATTCACAGACTCTCTCTAGCAAGTCGTCACCATGAAAGGATAAAGAACTTAAGGCACCTTTACCCTGTACTATATTATGCATGATCATTCTCATCCTCGTAATCGAGGTTATTTGTTGACGTAAACTTCATTATATAAATATGTTGTTAATATATCCTATTGAATTTCATCAGAGCTTATTCTAAAAACATTTACTACATCTATTACTAATTAATAAAAAACATCTAAAACAAAGTTATTATGTGAGATTTTAAGTCGTTATTTTTCTTAATTAATTAAAGTTATTAACCATTTTAAACCGGTTTGAAACAACAAAACTGTTATTAAACGCGAGTCATGTTTTTTTCAACATATTATAAAAATCATATTTAATTTCCTCCGGAAAAAAATTGCATTCCATGAAAATAACAGCTATGATATCAGTTTTACTTCAACATTTTAAAAATTCATCTGCTGTTTAAGAAGCATACGTAATAATAAAGAAATACTGCTAAAAGCAGGTCAACCTTTTAAAAATGCATCTACTTTAAAAAAAAAGCATGCGTAATAATAAAGCAGTACTGGTAAAAGCAGGTAAAAAAATATGTGCGATTTAAAGATGTTGATGAATATGGCCATTTATGCTAAATTCACTGACTACGCGATTTCGAGTTTCAATTATCCATTGTCTTCAATTATTCAAAAATACCTAACCAAAACACCATGATCACATGATAATAATCACATGGACAATCACATGATAATAATAAATAAATAGAAATAAAATAATATATTACAATTTGTTTAAAAAATATCTTATTCCAATTATTAATTAAATTCTCATTTTTATCAATGAAACAAATTAATTATGCAAATTTTAAACATCGAGAAATGAATACAAAATTTTATAATATATGCAAGATTATTTTTTATGCGTCCGAAACAGCCGATGCTTAAAGCTATCAATCGAATTTGAAAACAAGGCTTCCGTGGCCGCATTTCTATGGATTTGAAGCGTGGAAGTTTTCTAAAAGGATAAATTAAGGAGATTAAAGAAGAGGAAGCCATATTTCAGAAATTGTTCGATCGATACGTAAATAGTGAATTTAACTCGACCTTCTTTTAACCCCACACGTACTCAACTCCTATCGACAGGCATAGACGCCTGTTATTAGCTCATTGAGAGTGACAAACTGAAATTCAAAATTTATTTTTACGAGTAATTCGCGTCTTTTACAACAAAATAATGTGGTTCTCTCTTTTTACTTATTTTTTCTGAGATTATTAAGTCAGCTTTAACTGCATTTGCTTATGCAATTCTAAATTATTCAAATAAGCGAGCATAATTACTCTGTAACTTTGTTTTTCTAGAAACATAAAATTTTTATTATTGAATATTTCATATTAAGTTTAATATTACATGATTGTTTGTAATTATTATAAATAAGAAATTTACATACAGTTAAACAATATGATTATCAATAACTCTATTTCTATATTTGATATACATCGATGTTTTAAATCTACGGAATCAAAAGAAAAAAAAATGTTTTGGAATTATATATCTATGTGTTCAACAACTCAAAATTGCAGGAAGATTTGGCATCTGTTATTCAAACCAAATTTGGATTGCTTAACGGCATCAAAATTTGGAAACACTGTCGAAATAAAATTCATTTTCCTTACATTCTATTCCATCTCAAGATAAGCTTAAATACTATTCGAATATTTTACATTGAATGAAACATTTTATTTAAATATGATGTTAAATTAATTTTCCAGTAAATTTAGGACCATTTTGTTGAATAAAAATAAGTTTGATATTTAAAAATTCTAATTAAAATTTAGCATTAGCATATTTTAAACAATCCGTATTGTAGCGAAGAGAATCATAATATAATTAAACGCGTCCACAAATTGTACAAAAAAGAATCACAAAAGCTTTTCAAAGTGATAATGTTTTTATAGTTTAGCGTATTAACTATGAACTGCATTGTGCAATATTCGTAAAAGGGCATATATATTTAATAAATCAATCGGAAGTATAACATTGAATCTAAAATATTAGGTTGTGGCTTATAGTCAATTATTATATTACTCCTTTCTTAGTGAAAAGCAGGTGCTTACTAAGAAAGAATAATCGGAGCTATTGGATCATTAATTAAAAATTAATCAAAATTTTTACATTTTTTCTCCATAGCTCCGTAATATAACGATACACAAAATTTACTTAATTAAAATTTCATTTTATACATTTCAAAATCAGAAAATTTGTCGATTATTATAAATCTATCTCAGGGCAAATAATGGGCTCTAGAATAACATGATGATATGCATCTTATATTATTGCTTTCTTAGTGATAAAGCAGATGCTCGCAGTGGAAAAAGAAATAATTAAAAATTTTAATTAGATCATTGATTAAAAATTAAACGAAATTTTAAAGTTTCAGCTCAATAATTCTAATACACGAAACCTCTTTACAACCCTTTAAAATTCAGAAAATTAGCTTTTAACTGCTCTTCATTTTTTCCTAATTTAAATAAGTTTTTAATTTATTTTATAACAATTTCATTGTTTTACTAACAATGTGTATAGAGTATAACTTCGCAACGGTATACATATTTTATACGTACATTACCGTTGCTATAATAAAAAGTAATTTCTAAAAACATCATTAAGGAAGACAAAGCAATCCTAAAGTATTTTCATGTTACAATGTTTTGAACTGGATATAAGAATTTACCTTGATTGTCTCTGATATTTTTCTTCTTTGATTTATTTTGCATTATAAATAATAATTTATGGTACAAAGAATACTATCTGCGGGATTTTTTATCAATTCTGTGAGAGAATCTCTAAATTTTTGAGAAAGTCCTTGAATGCAACAAATCAGTGAAAAAATAAAGTTGCAAGCAACACATTTTTGGGATTCAATCAAATGTTAATATTAAAATAAATAAAAACCACTGAGGAATAAATTTATTCCACTTCTCTTTCTAAGTAATTAGAACTAATTTAAATAATTTTTGCTAATTTATTATTTAAGAAAGAAAACTTAATTTCTCTAATAATCTAATTTTAACCTCACATCCGAAATTTGTAAGCAAAACAAAGGCCCTTTGTCGACTGATATCGCTTTTTTAACCCTATCAGATGACAAAAGTGCCCCACAGTTACCAATTTCTCTCCAAACTTTCGTACTACACCAAAAGGAGATGACATACCAGACCGTTGTTGATGATTTTCGGAATTAAAACACGCT
This sequence comes from Argiope trifasciata, assembly GCA_026543055.1. Taxonomy (NCBI): domain Eukaryota; kingdom Metazoa; phylum Arthropoda; class Arachnida; order Araneae; family Araneidae; genus Argiope; species Argiope trifasciata. The sequence continues at coordinate 2,135,920 of JAPMOQ010039601.1, forward strand.
AAGTTTACAAATAGGCAGAATTTTCAGGAAAATAGAGTTTCGAACCGTTAACCTTCTGGCTTTAGATTTCATCCTCTGAATTTTATGGCATGTAAAGCAAAGGAAAACAGGTTGTTAACTTTTCGAATGAAAAAGTTAAATAACGAATTAATTAGAAGTTAATCGAAGTTTTATTTTCCTCTGCAACGTAAGAGAACGAATTATTCCACAAGATATTATTTTATACTATTTAAAACTTACAATTTCCCATTTTATCAAATACGAATCTACTCGTAAATGAAGAAATTTATGGATACTATGCTGCTAGGACTTTCCTTAATTTTTTATATCTTTTTTATTTTTTATAATTATTTTGGTGACGTCTTTTTATTTATTTTTAAAATATTATAAAGCGCATTTAAATGAATTAAAAAAATATTGCTGTTAAAATCATCAACCATTTTTTAACTGTGTTATCTACAAATAATAAATAAGTAATTTTGCAATCGTATAGATATCTTTGAGTTGCGAGAAATTAGTAATGGTGATTTAATAACGCCTACAAGCAAACATGAATAACTATTGATTTAGTATACAATATGTTTTTACAAATAAGAAATTTACATTTTAATTAATTGGTTCAAATAATTTATAAAACCGTTCTTAAACTTGACTTTTTTTATTATCTTTTAAGGTAGATTCTTTATCGAAAATTACCTTCTGAAGTGGCTCACATGACACGACTTAAGGGAAATTTGTGCAAATATTCCTCTATCAATATATACTTACATATATGCTTATAATGCTTCTCCCATGGTCCACTTTATAATTTTAGAATGATATCTAAAGCAACTCTGAATGGATTTTAAATTGTCCGGGATATATTGTAAGGAAATTAGAAATATCGAATGAATTCGTAGCTGAACCATCTAACTGAAAGAGTGTATATATGGTGAAAGATTAAAACCTACATTTACCCATGATTTCCTTGCGATTTGTTATTTAAATATTATTTATTTAGTAATTAATGATTAAATAACGATTTATTATTTCTTTTGTGATTTTAATGAGCCTCTTTCTTCTGGACCGTTTGCTAATCTGGCGGTGATCTATTCTGATATATGAGCATTAAGAAATACTGAATAATATTAAAAAAAATACAGTAGAATATTAAAAGACAACCGTTATACCCTTAACACACGCTCTTTAAACTAATTGATAATGTACTCGCTTTTATTATAATCAATATTCTCAATTAAAATATAAATAAGAGTTACTCAGATCTTAATTCTAAAATTAAGAAAAGTAGATGATATTTTAATCAATATAATCGAAGAAATCAAACAGTAAACTTTTTAAGCTGCAAATATAAATAGCATTTGAGTAACTTGGACTTCTTAATTTCTAACAAAATATTCAATATTATTTTATTAGTAAATTAATTGCTTGTTTCTAAAGTGGTTTAAATTGCTTAAATTGGTTGATTTATTACATTTGTTCTTGTTTCGGAATATTTTTCCGCTTTTATTTCATTGCATCTTACCATTGTGTATTTCAGAAGAATAAATTTCATTCCATCTCAATTAGATACTTTATTTAAGAACTAACAAATAGAGGATGTAAATTTAATTTTCCTTAAATATGATTTAATCGATTTTTTTTATTCTGTCTGTTGCTCTTGAATTGAGGTTCAGCTACAAAAATGTATTTTTAAATATCTGAATCCATTTATCAATTTCTGTTTTTCATAACAAGTCAAGTAACAATTGTTTCTGAAATAAAATATGTTAATTTTCTACTTGGTCTTAAAATTGTAAAAAAATAATTGCGTTAGCTTAAAAGAAATATTTTACTACACTTTTGCATAGCTTATTTTTTAAAAATAAGTTAGATAAAAGTTATTAAAGTTAGCGGCTAATAGTTAATTTACACTCACTGAATGATGTCATTATTTTTCTGCCTTTAAAATAATACGCTATCAACATAGGTTCATTTAATTGGTGGATTTGGTTTTTTTAAGCGCATGGGCCATTCTTGACCATACTGAGTCATTCTTATAGTAAAAGATAGAATATCGTTAATATATGAAACTTAGTATAAAGTTATGTATTTTTATGTATAAATAAATGTAAAAAAGTTAAACAAGACGAAGACAAAATATGACATCTTTGTTTTAAAACAACAATTAGAATTGGAAATTGTTTAAATTAATTATGTGGTAAAAATTGTATAGCAATTAAAAACTTAAAGATGTTTGCATAATAATTTCTTCTTAGAAATTCAGGGAAAGCTCCATTTTATAAATGAAAAAAAATGGTGGTGATGGGAGTCGGAAGCTGGGCATTCAATCAAAATATGACTATCAATTCGGTGTGGTATGAGGAACACATAGGTGTCCTTTCTCCGAAAAGTAGGTACTTGTGGGTAATCCTAGCATGTCCAATACGTAGGCGGGATAATTTTACGTCAGCCCCACACATATGTAAAGCTAGCCATGTATCAATAATGGGTTTAATAAAATGCCGTTTATTGTGTATATCCCAGGTCTCTCCACTGAGAAAAAAAACCCATTTGTAATAGATTTATTTACATCACTGTATGGTATTCTGTGATGCAAAAAAGAAAATGCAGTTTTTTGCAGTATGATCCGCCTGCTGATTGCCGATAAGTTGATAAGATTATTGATTGCCATATTCCCACAGCACATTGTCTTATCCCATGGCATCATATACTCTCACCTTCAAAAAATTAGCATCAAATTGGATTGGTTGACGTTACCACGAGATCCTGAATTAACCTCATTGAAAACTTCTAAGATAACGGCTTCTTCTAAGACCGCTAAGAATACGGCTTCTGAGCTTATGGTAAATTACATGCTTTTTTTTTTTTTTTTTTGGTGTGAGGGAGGGCATTCAACCTTCTTTTCTCCTTGCCAAAAATAATTTGCTGTTTTTCAAGGTCATTGGAGTTAAATAATTAATGAGGTGTATGTACAAAATAGCAACGATAGTTTATTAAAGAGACGATTATTTAGAATTTGTAGTACCTCTTTAAATGTCAGTATAACAACTGTTCAGAATTTTCTTTTGCTTGTCCTTTTCAACAATAGAATTAAAATATCATTAGATTTAATGACTCTTCAATAAGTTGAATAATGTTCCCGTGAATAGTTGCAGCTTTCGTAAAATATAACTGAAACTTCTTGAATCGTTCGTCCCTGAGATTCATTGATAGAGAATGTACAGGGAAGTGTCTGATTGCTCATTTGAAAAGGCTTGAAAAGATCGGATGTGGTAAAATTAGTTTTGTAAAGCCGGAATAGTTTTTCAAGAGCAAATTCCTGAACAGTTGTATGGTAGAGGTGCGGGAGACATTCTTGTTACATGAAATTATTCTTGTTTAGCAGTCTAATTTGTGGTTATCTTGATAATAGTAATTTTTTACATTAATTAATGCAATGGCATTCTTTATAAGTTTATAATATTTATGAATTCCAAAGAATACAACTGATTCTCAGTTGCCTTTCGTTTCTCCATTGGATATGGAATCACAATTGTATTATTTTTACATCTTTTAATCGCAGTTCAAAATTACACCGTCTATGCTAAAGTAGCCCTTATATTGCTTGATAGCGAATGCTAAAATAACTTAACTAAGCGAATCTACAACATATTGCTCAATGTGGCTGTTAATTTTTGTTCGCAATATGGATTATCTTTATTTTTCAACAATATGACTTCGTTGATAAAATCGCTGGAATTGTTTTAAATTGTCTTTGAAAAGTTTTATGAAAACTACATTTTTAATGTAAACTGAGAGTGCCATTGTGTTATGTTGGATTAATAGTCAATAAAAACTACTATCTACTGATATCTTATTCGTTTTATATTAATTAACAAAAAGATATCGTAACAGCAAAAGTAGTATAACGAGGAAGTAAAGTTGAATACATTTTTAATTAGCTGTTATTAGAGCTATTTGTTACACAGCTCTAATAACATTGTTACAAAGCTCTAATAATTGATTTGGTTTTTGATAAATTTACAAAATAATGTTAAATTATAAATTCAAAATTTTTTGAAATTTTTAGTATGCTTTTTAAAAAGTATAAGATGTGTTTGCCATTTTCAGCAAAAGTAATTTTGCTGTTGTTTATTCAAATATTTATCCCATGAATGTATACATAGGTTGTAATAATAAAAACATCGATCTATATATTCTTTCTAGAAAACAACATACGTATTGTTCACGTATAGAATTTCAGAAGTTCCCATGCAATCAGTTAAATAACATAAAATTAATTAATGTATAGTTTTTCATTGTATGTTAGATATTTCTTTAGAAGCTTCTCAGGGTCCTTTTAGATGTAAGATTTCTCGATTTTTTTTATTTAAAAAAACTAAGAAATATAATTAGTTTGTTTCATCGTAAAAATTAAACATTATTTCAGCAAGTTAAACAAATTCCTGGAAATATTGAAAAATATTTCATAATTATAAACAAAAAATAAGTAAATTAACGAGGAAAATATGTACGCAAGCGGAAATAATAACGAAGTCATTTTCTTATCATAAAATGGCTATCAAAGAAATAGAAACGTTTTTTAATTCGTAGCGAAGAATAAAAGATTGTGCTGATGACAAATATTAAATCAATTCTCAGTTTTTCATCAAACAGAAAAATGAGAAAAAAAAGAGTCCATTCTTTGTCACATGATTCATACTAATGTAATTTTGGAATCCAGCATTCATCATGCAATATGTTGTCACTAGGCTTTATACATCATTTCTAAATTATGTGATCGCCAATTTATTCTACAAAAACCTTTCTTTAATGACAATAAACCCAAAACTGTACGATTGTTACACAAGAATCTTCTTTTAATATTAGTTATCTGCTATTGCCAGAAAGATTATTCATGTAATTTTTTGATTTAATTGTTTTTTCCAATTTGAAACGGTTTTTCGAGTGGTATTCATTTTGTCATTATGTGAATGACATAAAAGTAACAATTTCATATAGTGCTGAAAACGGTAAAGCGATTCTTGAACAATGATTTTAACTCTATTCAACATCAACTAAAAATTATTATATTTTGGATCAAAAAAGCACCTCCACCATTTCAACGTTTCAAATCTTGATAGTCAGAATAGTTGAATCCTCAATAGTCAGGCACAAATAAATTATTCAATATTTTCAAACAACGTAAAATTTAAAGAATTCATCCACTTTATAATTCTAAGTAGCAATTCTTCCTCTATAAAACACTGTCTTTCTTTATTAACTGCACCTAAAATCCCTTCGAATCAAAACGAATTCCTAGAAAACACGAGTTACATTTATTTGCCCGAAGGAGCTGAATTCGATTCTTGTGAAATCATGGTTTGAATGAACTGCAGAGGAGGGCCATCCGACAACGCGTTTATCGATCCTCGAAACATCGACTTTGTGAATGAATCGAGAAAATTCCATTCATCTCAAGACGTAAATTTTAAAATGCTACAGAAAGGTTATCCATTTCCTTTTAAATTTATGGTACCTCCTTTGGCCTGACGTAGCTCTGATTTTGAATTTTTAAACCGATTGGTTTTGACGTTTCGAGAATAGGAACTTACAATATATAATATTCTGTTCTCAAGGCTTAAAAAATTATTCGATTCGTAATTCTTTTTTCTCCAAAATCTTTCTTCAAATATAATAACATATTCAGGGCCTGACTAAGACAGGGACATATGGGGCAGTTGCCTCGGGCTTCTACATCTAAAGAGGTCCCAAATCGAAAAATACCAAAGACAGGCTCTGTGTATGACTCTTCATTACAGAAGTAGTGAAGCAGTGGGCAGCGCCCCAAAGAAATTTTTGTCCCAGGCCTTGAATATAATCAAGAAGTATTAGAAATTATGTATTTGTGCTAATCATTTTTTATATATATTCTAAAATTCAGTAATATTGGTAACAGTTTATATTAAATTTTTACTTTCTCATTTAAAAAGAGAAAAAATTTGACAATAAGAATTTGATTTATTTCCATGTTATATATCTCCTTGGATCTGAAAAGTATATTTTTGGAGTTGTGCTTGCAAGGAACTAGATAATTAAACTGAACACATGTATTTATACGAATGCAATTTAGTGTTTAACTTGTACATCAAATTTGGAGATTTCAATCAAATTTTGGGGGAAAATCCATTTATAACAAATATGTTTATCTAATATAACTTAACACGTAATTTAAAAACTTAAAGTACTAGCTGGATAATACATAGTTTTGGTATCTATAGACCATATCAAATTTTAAACTAAATCCATCAATGAATTGACCATTTTAATCGATCTGTGCAAACACGTGCTTATATATGCTATAAATGGAAAACCGAACAACTTAAACGAATAAAATTTGATATATGGTCTTGTCGTTGATGTTTCATTTCATGCAAAATTTTGGTTTCAATTGATCAAAAAAGGGTCAAAATGCATTCTGATTTTTCTTTACTATATTATGAAACATAAAAACCTCAGCTGCGAGGATTGGAACAGAGGCGAAGGGATCTTCTTGCTTTATGCACAGTCTCCGAATCTTTTGTTATAAAATTCTGAACAAACATAGAGTCCGCCATTTTCAATGAGAGAAAAGATAAAGTATCTTTAGAAGCAATTTTCAATAAAAAATACTGCAACTAATTTCCAAATGTTTGCAAGTAAATAAGATTTGAATAAACAAAGATGCGTTACTACTTTCTCCAAATGACAAAACAATATTACCTCTCAATGTATGAAGAAATTTTGAAACTGAAAAAAAGTCATCTTAAAGTATAGCCGATTCTTCACATTTTAGAACAAAGACATTTTTGCAATCGAATCTGTAATGTCTTAATAACCTTAAAGAAAAGACCAACTACACGTACGAAATATGGCTTGTGCATCCATATTGTAAGGTAGATGCATAAAATTAGAATATATTGTTTTAAAATTTGAATCAATTCGGTGAACAGGATGAAGGAAGAAAGAAAAAAAGCTAACGTTAAACACAAAATATGCCAAATCATGGAAATACATAAGAAAGACGAAGGAAAAATATTTCTCTTAGTTAAATTTTGTTGTTTAATGAAAACTGCATCCCATAAATACTTAAATGCTTCGTTTGCAGTAAAAACAATAAAAGTTGTTAATGATATGAACTGCAAAAGTGGGAAGCTTACAACACTCTTACAATAAAAATTCTAACAAACTGTCACATTATTTCTAAAGAAATTAATTAAAGGAAGTATGAACATAAAAATTAAATGCTGTTTTTAAACTTTCCAAGACTTTTCAAGCCATGAATTTCGATCAAAGGCAAAATTTTTTTTAAAAGATATCAATAGGTATTTCATAATGATTCCGTAAATAAATTTATAAATACCGATACCAATTGTGAAGAAGAAACTAGTAAGCAAAAGTTTCAAATCAATGAATTTTTATTTACAAACAAAATTTAACAAATGTAGCCTTTTTAACTTTCCTTTCCTGTCAATTAATGGTCATCGCTTTTTTGTATTTTCTAAGCATCAAAAAATGATCTACAGTTTTAAAAAAAGTCACAAAATTCTTTTATTTCCCCGAACGGCTAAATCACCCTAAACTCGAATAAGATAAACTTAAACTTATTCAAACATGTTCTAAAAACTCTTCAAGTAAAAAGCTTTCCGGATTTCGATGGTAATATTATCTTTCAAAAACCACGATTTTTTCCTTTAAAAGCTCTTTGCTTAGATTTCAGGTATCTAAATAAATGGCTGATAAAAATATTAAAATATATTTTTAAGATTAGAAAAATGATGGTATAAGTGTATTGTAGTTGAAGGAAAAAGGAGAGAATAGAATTTAATGCGAAAAGATATTCTCTAGAGAAAAATTTGAGAAGTTCTTGTTTTTTAACATGATTTTTTTTAGCTTCTATGTTATGTATTAAACAATATGAAATATTTTATATTATTATATACGTTTACTAATCTTCTAGAGAACTTTAATTTCGTAAGATTTTAAAATAACAAAGGCTAATTTTTAGACTTAAGTCTAATCTCCTTCACAGAAAAAAAAATCCCTGATTTTCAGTTTGACTTCAAAGTATCTCTCAATGAAATCTCTAGGCTGGATTTCCCTTAAATAATGTTGCTGTCAGTTCTTTGAATTTTTAAATTTATTTACCTTTCTTTACTTGTTTTAATATTCATTTTGTTATAATGAAGAAAACAATAAGTAAACAATCAACAATTAAAAGGAATGTAAAAAAATTATTTACAAGTAATAATTAAAAATAAAATGCATGTTTATTTATTTAAAATATATACATCTTTCATTCGCTTAACTTAAAAGAAGATTTAAAATTTACTTTATTAAAAGTTTATTAAAAGTTATGATTACCATTTATGAAAAGTAATTGTAGAATCAACTTAGAATTTATTACCCGATATATATAATTCTTTAAATCTTCACTGCAAAAAAAAATTGGATCTAGTATAGAATGAATCAAATGCTGCTTCCACAGTTTTTGTAAAAACAGCTCTATTGCGAAATGTGCATTTTAGAATTAGTTGTCAATTATATAAAATTTCCAGTACTCTAAACTGGTGTTGTAAATTTAAAAAGAAAGGGCTTCTGATTTCTGAAACTCGCATAATTTTGAGATTAATTTATGGCCTCTACTTTTTTATTGTATCTTAGATGACTCAGTGAAATACACTTTTGTTGTAAATATAAATCGCGGTTCATTATACTGTGTTAAGAAGAGAAGTTAACTAACAGAATAATTAGTAGAATATTGCAATCAACTACTATAGAAAAAAAAATCTCTGAAATGTTTAATACAAAGACCAAGAAATTCAAAGATGTTTTTAATATGTAATGGCATCAATTTATCGTCATGTAATTAAAGCTAAGCATGAACAAAAAAGTTATGAAACTACAAAATGTACTTTATATTCATATTAATTTTTTAGAATTATAAAAAAACATCCTTTAGCTGAGGACCAAATATTTTCTCAATGAAGTGAATATGTTTTATCGTCATTCTTTTAGTATTTTATTTTTCTTAAGTGCTTCTTGTACAAGTGCATCGCTCAAAAAAGTGAAAAAATTAATAAATTTCAATATTTATACAGTCTCCTGGTTCTTTTAAGCTTATGTAACGAAATTTTCTTGATATACTGATATTTAAAATTAATAAAGTTCCATATTTATTCTACTGAAACTAGACTCATTATGAAGTTTTATAAGTTTTTAATGAAATTACTTTCTACCATAAATTTCGATGTAATAGCTCAAAGTATTATTCTAATTCTCTCCAAGTACTGTCCAATATTGTGAATCTCACCCTAAGCACAGCTTTGAGTGCATCAATATCATCAGCTAGCATTCTAAATTCACTGACTTTTACGAAATCTCAGAACCAACTCTAAACAATATTGGTAAATTCATGGTACCAAAGAACACATTGAAAATTTTCTTTGGTTGATGCCGCTTTGATAACAATCGAAAATCAAAACACTATCTATACATTAGTAACGTTATCTGTTAGACTGCAAAAAATTAAGAGCATGACTTTTTCAAAGTAAAATTTTTGTAATATTAGATTCATTGTTTCTTTTGTAATAACTTTTTGTGATAGGTGAAAGATTTTATGACCCCTCTATATATGGTAATTCCATTTGAAATCACATTTGTTCTTACCTCGTCCTTTTTTTAAAATGGTTCGAGATTCTGCTGTCAACGTCTCTCTGGTTGCAAAATCTTGCTTTACTAATATGATAAACACTTTCATCTTCTCTTTTAACTTAATTACTTCAATCTGTTATTTTTGCTTTGCAGTACAAAATTATTTCCCTCAAAATCGGTCATTATTTAAGTTTGGATATTATTTTCAATGGAATGAATTTTTTCTTCTTTTTCAAAATTTTCGATTGAATCGAACCCAAATTTGTTTACTGTTTGTTTCATGTTATTTTACAATTACTCCCAGATAAAAGCAAGGTTACTTTACAGCCAAATTATTTATTTAATCCGTTATCCTTTCATATTTTTAATACTTATCACATTTTCATCATATTCATATTTTAATACTTATCATCATTAAAGAGAAATGATTATTTTTATGGATAATGTGAAATGTCCAAAGAAAAAATCATTCTGATCTCAATTCTAAAACTATTAAAATAGCATATGAATATTATTTCTTTAATAATAATTAATTAATAACTTATTTAATTTTTAATTCTAACTACAGATTTATTTCTACGTCCCTGTATCTATTATTCCGCTTACAAAGCTCATTTGTTATAATTTTATTAAGAATTATCCTGCTATAAATATAATTCTTTTGTTTTGTTTTGATGAAATGAATAATTATCTTCATTAACAAAACCCTATGATGACGATTATAAGCAAGAGGACACACCCTTATTTTAGTTTTCATATTTCTGACTTTTCGCCAGAAATGTACTAGCACTAACAGCATATATGTCGAATGCATAAGGTACTCCTTTAAATTTAAGAATAGCACATTAATTCATTTTACATTAATTTTTATAAAATGATTTATTTATTTTTTACAGAGAAATAAATTTATAAATATTAATTTTCTCTTTATAAATTGAGATATAATAAAATTAATAAATAACCAGAAAAGCGCCTGCTCTGTTGGAGCATGGGGGGGTAAACTGAATAATCAAGCTGCTGGGACAAATAACATAGATCACTATGACCGAGGCACGATAACCCCCCCCCCCCCCCCCCCCCCCCCCCCCCGCAAAAAACACCCCCCCCCCCGCCCCCCGCCCCCCCCCCCCCCCCCCCCCCCCCGCCTTACGAAAGCACATATGCCGACCTTTCACTCAGAGGTATCAGCTTTCGTTTTTCGATAGACCCATAGAGAAACGCCAATATTTTTGTACCAACTAATTAGGTGAGAAGAAATAGCCATATTCGAAGTTTTTCATCCCTTTATTTTAGGTGACTCTGCTAATATAGAATAAATAAATGAAGTGAACTCGTATTTTATTTTATTTTCAATTCCTACTATTAGTTCACATTCTCCCTATATATATATTGTTCAAATATTCAATGGTTAATGAAATACTTTTTATTCATCCATTCAAGTTCAAATACATTTTTCTAACTTTTAGAAAAGGACACTTGATGTTAATACAGATTTTTTTTTTTTTCAAAAATTATTAATTAAATTCTTCCAGTAATTTCTGCCACCAAAATCGCCAAGTTTGTCGCCAAGCTCTGAAATTACTGAAGTGGATGGCACTTGATGAAAATACAGTTTGTTTTGTTTTTCAAATATTAATTCGTTAATTAAATCTAATTAATTTTATTACTTTAAATAGCGCTTTAGCAGTTAGTAATGAAAATTGAAATCAAAAGGCAGTAGTTCAACAGGTGAAATGCAAGGATTTCAGTATTTTTCACGTGCACGTGAAGAATGCGAGTTTAATTCTTGCGAAAATCAATAATTTCTTGATACTTATTAATTTTTTAATATTCATTTAATAAAAAAAATTCTTTATTGACCAAAGTATTGAATTTTAAAAAGAATTTAATATTACTTGCTTATATAGATATTTTTGCAATATCACTTATTATGTGACATCAGTAGTAATTCAGCCTATTCTTTCCATAAAGAATTATTCATAATTAGAACTAATAAACATCTTTTAAATCTGGAAAAATTAATTTTGTAAAATACCAGCTCCTCGGTTTCATTATTATTAATAATTAATTTCGAAATTGAGATACTTTTGGAAATAAAAATTTGAAATTATCTACTCATCAGCATCATTCTGTTTATTTTCTATTAGTGATTAAAAGATAAATAATTTTTAATAATTATAAATAAATAAATTTCAAGCAGCAACAAATGTAAATAAATGCACAATGATTAAAGTATGTATAATATTTTGATTAATCAGTGGCACACATACAAATAGTAATAAATATGGCCTTTTGTTTGACTATTTTTATTATACAGCTAAGGAATAGGGGCTCGATTTCATCTTTTACAATTGGTTGGTTCGAATTCTGTTGCAAAAAGAACGTGTAAAATTTTATCCAATTAATTTGATACTATTTTTAGTCATACTGCTCACTTACATAAATACTGACAAACAGATAAAATTAGCAAATTTGAAAAATGCTCTAATTAATATTTTAGAGGAGAAATTGCGAGAATTTTTAGTTTTAATTCATAAGGGAATTTTTTAGTAAAAATGATTTGTATCTTAAAAAATCTTCAAAATTAAGTAAATTACGTAAAATGATCCCCAATTTCTTCAGGTATATGCGAAATATCCCTCAATCTCAAACAAAGCATTTTATTGTATAATTTTAGTTTTGAAGCACATTGATTCAACGTTACAAAGACTGTGTGTCAAATGTCACTGTCGTAAACACAATAGTCGTCAGCACATCGCCTACAAACTTATCCTTTTGTAAATACAGGCACAAAGTTTAAAAAGTAATACTTCTGAAATCTCAGAAAATGATCTGGTATCAGATTTATCTCTTAAAAGGGTTTATCTCACTTCTTCCGTGGTCAGGTGTAAAGTACCTTATTGGAAATATAGTATATAATAAAGTATGAAATAAAGAATTAACTTTTATAAAATTAATTTAGTTAAATTTAAAAGATATTAATTGAAAGAAATCGAAATTTTCTCACTGTAAGTACAGACTAAAAAATTAGAAAGGGAAATTTACTTCATAAAGGGTTGGGGGGGGGAACAGAGAGTAGAATCTATTCTGTTCGCAATTGTTTTAATTCCACTATAATTATTTTCAACAAAGTCAAATTATTCTGTATTCCAAACGATTATATTTTGAAAGAAAGTACGATTCGAATTTTGCAAAGTAGAAACAAAACTCCTTCGAACACTCAGTCATTTTCTATTTGGGATATGGATTTATATTTCAAATGCAATGTCGTAAAAACAATACAAATTTTTTAATATTATATTTTTAACATGGCTTTTTCTAAAATTTACTAGATCATGTCAATGTAAGTTTTGAAAGTACTCAATTTTACCAGCAGATTTTATTAGTTTACGTCACGAATCATTAAACTAGCTATTAATATGGAGCAACCCTTTAATTTTCGAAAGTACCAATATGTTGATTTATTCTTCCACCATCCAAATAGGTTACCAATCGATAAATTAGTCAATCAACTGCCGATCGAGTGTGTGTTTTAGCTCCTTTTTAGTATCGATCAACTTCGACGTTTAGGGTAATGCGACTGAAGTATTTCAAAGCCCTTCCCCTCTCCCCCCCGTCCGCTGACCAGTATTACGCAAATAGATCTTGAGAGTTTTTTTTATGATTTTGTTTCGCTTTCGTTGAAGATTTCCACTAGAAATCGATAACTCGAGGACTATTTTTAAGGAAGATCGTTTTCCAATACTTGTTCCATGACGATTATCCACTGTAAAACGATTTTAGAGCGCTTGTGTCAAGGAAATGTCCTGTCGTTCGGGATACACATCACGTTTCGTATTCACATCTTTTAGATTTCGCCGATGGAAATGCTCACGAAACTGTTTCAAATTTAGCTATTGCCTTCAGTTGTTTCGAAGTATATAGTTTAATACTCATCAAAAGTTCAGGGTTTGTTTTTTTCCACAAAGGTTAAGGTTTCTAAACCTTTCACCAATGGAAATACATTTTGCGATTCTATTTTCATACAAAATTTTTTGTCTTTATCAAAACGTGTTTAGAATATAAAGCGTAACGTAAAGAATAAAATGGCTATAAATGAAAAAGTAGAATGTAAGGAAAATTTAAAATGAAATGAATAAAATAATATTAAATGGAAATGAAATTTTCGGAGTTTTACTGACATATTTGAAATCGGGATGATATTTGTAATTAACCATTGATTAGAAATGTTAAAATTTCTAAAAATGTATTGCAAGTTACTTCACCCCAAACTGGTCCATATATAGCTTTTATATGTACTTCTGTTTTTATTTGGAACTGGGAAGGGTGAATGCAACATGATGAGGATGCCAAAGCATCAGAATGACTAATTTTAATTAATTAATCTAAATTAAATTAATAATTTTTCGCGAACAGTATTCCTAAATTTGTTTTGTTTTCTTTAGCTTTTTTTTTACTTGTAAATAATTTATGTTGAAAGGAAATGAGAAACTTGGTTTTCATTAAATGGTCAATATATTAGTTAACAAAGGCTAAGAACAAAATTATTTTTCCCCATACTTTATTAGGTCTTAATTGCCTATATTTTCCTTATTTCTATAATAGGAAGCTTTAAATTCCCATGTCTCATACCAATTAAAGGCCTTTTCGAAGAAATAATCAGTTGATCGGATATTCCACCTCAAGGTAAGTGTTGAAATACTTTAAAATCATTTAAAATTGTGATATTCAAAGCTTTATAAATCAGTAGAATTTTAGTGCAAAACAATAGAACGTATTTTGTTTGTTTGTTTAAATGATCAAGGTACAAAGTTTGTTTTCTTTTATTAAATATGGCTAATACGGACGGGAGTTTCCAAAACTTTAGATATCCTAATTTTCTCGGAATACATTAATTGACTGCCGCAAAAGAAAAAACATCTTTTGGAGCTCTCTTTCAATTGGAAGCATATTCCTATCTACAACAGTTTGGAAATTATGGTAAAATTTAATTTAATTCATTTAATCAAGGTTATAATTAAAATGAATACCTTGCACAATGATTATCTGTCAGAATTAAATGTTTGCAAAACTATAACACGAAACAAGATTAAAGATATAATACAAGATAAATGCAAAAATTTCCTAACATAAAAATTGAGAGTGGGAAAAGTAATTCACATCAAACAGTTTTTAAATTCACTGCTGTGTCCGCATTCGTTTTCAACGAAAAAGTAGAAATTAGTTTTCTTGTTTTACTATTTTCATCACTTGAAATAGAATAATTTTATAAGCATTTACCATCAGAACCCTACATACGACCAAATACAAGATTCTATGTCATGAAACTATATGCAAATCCCTTGTCGAATGACATCTTGACTGTTTTCTTTTCATTTTCCAAATGCTTGAATTTTATTCTTACGGCTATCTTCCAAATTGCCACATGGAAAATAAAACCAAAAAATTATACATATTACAATACCAATAGTGGAGAAAAAAAATTTCAGAAACGAAAAAGTTCAACTCCAAAAATTAATTCAGATGACGATCGAAAAATGATAAATGAAAAATTGTGTGTGGATTCAAGACTTTAGCAGATATTATGAGCAACGATTAAGCTGCAACCGACAAAAAATTCCGGAACTTATAATGTCAATATCCTTTTTGGATCTACTTGAGTCAAAACAAACTTAATTTATAATCATATTTGTCAGTGCACGCATAATGTAGGAAACTGATGGCCATTAAAAACAAAAGGCTATGTGAATGAATTTTTTCATATAGTCTTTAGATCAAAATCTTAAATTATGAAAATAGTTTGAACCAGATTTATCAAAGGGTATATATTGTCAGACTATCTTCCATTTTTATATACATATAACAAAAGAATAATTTGTCTTTACAAGAAATTTATAGTTCTATACCAAATTTTGGATCAAATCAGACTATGGGAAGGGGAACTATTGCAAAATATGTGTTTACTTCTCTTCGTTGTATAAAGAAACCAGTGGCAGATCTAATGCCTTAAGCAGTGAACATTATGAGGTTCATCTCTTAACGAGGTAATGAATTTAGTTTCAAATTTAAAAACGTCTTATATGTGTTAAGGAATTATTTTAGGTTAATAGTTTTATTTTATTTTATTAACTTCGTTAATATGCATTATTTTTGTTTATTATGACTATAAATTGCCTGACATCCCAGTTTATGCATAAAATTATTGAAGCAGATTCTCAGTTTTTTAAATATTCTGATAACTAAATGAATGCCATGAAACATATATAGCACTCTTCCATTATATTTAATAAAAGATTGATATAATCCTAGTATTTTATCATTCATAAAATTGGATTTTTCTTATAAATTTATTGATTCGACAATTAGGAAAAGGAGGTGTTTTAAAATGCATAAAGTTAAGTTTAGAAGTCATAGGCATATGCTTCGCCTGCCTAGTTCGAAATTGGCCACCAGTCCAGCTAAGTATAAAATGTCCCTATATCGATGCAAGAAAGTTGAGATGAGAGAACTCACAAGTATTTGCAGTATTATCCATTGATCCTCGGGATATGATGTGTAATTTTCGTAAACGAATATAAGTGAATTTATTCAAATTTTGTAGATGAAGAGACTAAAGCGCCTACAAACATTGTTTATATTTTAAAACTAAATAAGTGCATCTTTGTTTTTCCTGAGCATAATTCTACGATTTATATTTCATTTATCAGTAACAAAATTGCAATGAAAGATTACAGGATTGGTTTTTCGTACCAAGCATTGAATAGTAATATTAATTTAAGTGTAGAATTATCTCCAATTTATTTTTAAAAATACTGCATGATTTCGATTATACTTTCTATAACAGTAATATCATACAACAATCTCCTTATAATTATGCATATAAAAAACAAAAAAGTATACATACTTTACAAAATTATCATACACTATTTTTAAGATATTGTATACTATCATAAACTTTTTATTTAATATCTAGGACTACTGAGTATTAAAAGTACTTCTCATTCTCCTTGTTATGATTTTCTGAATTTTAAAAATTGCTCATTCATATTAAAGTGGATTAGTTATAAGATTGATGGAAACATTTGAGTGATGAGATATATTATAGATGACCCCCCCCCCTTTTATTTACTAATGCTCTAATGTCTTCAAACACAGTTGTTTATTATTAGAGTTATTTACTGACTCAAAGTTTTAAATATGCTTTTATTAGCGAAAAAAATTCAAAGAATTCAAAATTGACATTGTTGATGCTCAATTTTTTAATAAATAATAATAATTTTACAGTAATTTTTGGAAGTATTCATCGGCCAAATGCCAAGAAATTATATCAATTATGGAAATGCTCCTTGAATTATTAAGTTCTTAAAATAATAAGTTTCGTTTTCCTCTTCCATTGTCCAATCAAGAAATTAAGAATTGTTCCGAGGTGTTTCCTTTCATTTGATTGTGTCCAAAATTTGATCTACAATGATAGTGAGATGACAACATGAATCCAGTGTCATCAACATCATTTTTTACCAAGTCATTAAGTTTCCACTTTCCCTTTTTTGTGAATGAACATATAGTCAGACGACTGAGATAATTTTATTACAATTGTAGATTTGCAACAAAGTACTGAAATCTACAATTCTAATGCAATTATTCTCTGTGTCATTTGTTTAGTTAACATGCTGGAATGAACAAACAACAAAAAAATCTTCTACAGAAGGATTTTGTCAAAGATTTGATAGAAATCTGCAAATCTATTAAAAAGACTTTATGCCGAATTTCATGTCAGTAGTTCTTTATGTTTTAGAGTTATCATGTGAACAAATTAACAGATACAAGAACTCAATTTCAAAAAAGGCTCGTTTTCAACCAGAGAAACCTAAAACCCTAAAAATTCAACAACAAATTAGATGTAAAATATTTTGAGATTATAATACTTTATTTCTGTGAAACAGAGATGTAAAAAATATTCATTAGAACAAACTGAATTAAAATAAATTAACTCGTAAACGTGAGACCAAATATTTCTAATTTTTCCCTATACATCAGAAATTAGATAACACTCTGCATGTCTCCCATAACCCTTATATTATATTTATTAAGAAAAATTTTAAAAATAGTTTATATTTAAGAGTTTCCAAAAATTTAAAGATTGTGCATCTAGTTAAAGAATATTTAAAAGGTTATAAAATACTCTTAAAAACATCACCAAAATGAATATTGATCGATTAAATGAAGTTGCTTGGAGGAAATAAAGTAACTAGTTCAACAAGTTCTCTTTTAAGTTTATATTTTAAATTGGATTCTTTTTATTTAAATCTTCCATTGCAGATAAGACGATGTCAAAACGATAATGAGTTTTATCCTATGAAAATGAGAAAAAGGAAGTATCGTCTGGAGTGTTTTTTCTATTTAATTGTGATTCAAAGGACCAGGTTCTCCCCAAATTATCATTCATGTAATTTCAAAACGATGAGTTAATTAAACTAAGTTATAGGCAAGATGTAAGCTTACAATTTGGATTGCACTCCTAATATATAATAATCCTCTGATGCATTACATATCTAAAATTACAATATAAAAACTATTTTATCAGGACTTGTCAATTTTAAAAGCAAAATGGGATTTATTGCAAGAAAATTAGAAAATTTGCTTTGTTAAAATTTGGCTATATATAGCTTCTAAGTCTAGATTTAATTGTTAAAGTCAAACTCTAAATAGAAATTTACGACTCCAAACTCAGGGTTACATTTAATGCCCATTTCATTTGAAACATCCAGCATTTAAGTAAAAATGACAGACGGATAAGAAATAAAATTTCAGAAAACGAGTTACTGATCATCAAATACCTAAGGTAGAAGATTTTTAGAAGTCCAGTCATACTTTTGAGCAAATTTTTGTACGAATCACGAAAAGAGCTGTGTAATCACGATATTTATTTTACTTCAAACGTGACTTAAATCAGAAATCATAGAAAATTTGACAACTGCAAAAGATATAAGAATGCATGCCGCGTATTCGGTAATGAAAACATCTCACACTCACTGATAAAGTATTAAAAAAAAGAGAAGCAGATGAGTTAATTTCTCCCCATGCACCAGAAAGTAGCTTATTGCTATTGAAGATACTTGGTCTACTGCAATGGCGTTTGGTGATCTGCATTCAAATTTTTATTCCTGTGTTGCATTAACTAACAATCAAAATATTCCAGAAGAGATTCGAGGAATTGTATTAATAATAAATTGCAACAAAGAGAAAAGTTGATTTAAACAGGCCAAAAAATATTCCCGAGTCAGTAGATCTCTTTAATATTATAGACTTGGGTCTGTTTTGTATAATTTTGGTTTTTATGTGATTTATAAGACTTGAAATACACAGCCTTGAATAAGATCAACCTTGAAATAAAGCTGTTCAACTAGTATTGAAAATATTACATTCTCTATTATTAATTTTCTACTAAGTTTTATTTTCTATTTTACATTTTTGTAGTAAAATATTCATTATGCATATTTTAGCTATCCTTTCAACGTTAGAAATATTTTTATTATTCTACTATTACTGTTTGCAAAGTTGCTTATGAAAACAACAAAATTTTCAGCTTGATAAATACACTGATGGAAAAAAAAATCCCAACACAAGGAAGGAGCTGTGCTAGATAAACGAAATTTGGTAGACGTGTTTATACATCTGAAAGATGACGTCGATTCAAATTTCGAACTACGCGCGTAAGTGTGGCGCTAGTAGCGACACTATGAACATGCAAATGAGGTTTGCTTTAAATAAGCGCTGTAAGGTTCGTGATCGTTATTTGCAGTTGAGATTTGAAGTAGTGGGTTAATGTTAGTCAAGGATGCCTCTGAGAAAATGAAGAAGCCATTATCAACAGCTCACTGAGTTTGAACGAGGTCGTGTTGTAGGGCTACGAGAAGGTGGGTTTTCTTTCCGCGATATTGCTGAAAGACTTGGCAGGAATGTATCCACTGTGCATGAGTATTGGCGGCAGTGGTCAAGGGAAGGTACTGCCTCAAGAAGACCAGGTTCCGGGCGCCACGTGGCACTACTGAGAGGGAAGACCGTCGTATTCGGCGTATGGCTGAGGCTAATCGTACTGTCTGCAGCTGAAATTCGAGCTGCAGTTGGCACCACAGTGACACAACGAACTGTTACAAATCGGTTACTTCAAGGACAGCTCCGAGCCAGACGCTCTGTACAGTGCATTCCACTGACTCCAAACCACTGCCGTTTGCGACGTGAGTGGTGTCAAGCTAGAGCTCATTGGAGGACGGAGTGGAGATCTGTTGTGTTTTCTGATGAAAGCCGGTTCTGCCTTGGTCGCAGTGATAGCCGCTTGTTGGTTAGAAGGAGGCCAGGTGAACGCCTGCTAGTGACCTGTCTGCGGCCTAGACACACAGGGCCTACGCCTGGAATTATGATTTGGGGAGCAATTTCGTATGACAGCAGGAGCACTCTTGTGGTTATCCCACGCATCCTGACTGCAAATTTGTACGTCAGTCTAGTGATACAACCTGTTGTGCTGCCATTCATGAACAGCATTCAAGGGGGGGGGGTTGCAACAGGATAACGCTCGCCCTCATACCGCTGTTGTAACCCAACATGCTCTACAGAGTGTCGACATGTTGCCTTGGCCTGCTAGATCACCAGATCTTTCGCCAATCGAGCCATATGGGACATCATTGGGCGACAACTCCAGCGTCATCCACAACCAGCATTAACCGTCCCTGCATTGACCACCCAAGTGCAACAGACATGGAACTCCATCCCACAAACTGATATCCGACACCTGTATGACACAATGCGTGCACGTTTGCATGCTTGCATTCAAAATTCTGGAGGTTACACCGGTTACTAATGTACCGACATTTCACATTTGAAATGTCTCTTCTCGCCAATGGCTCTACCTGTGATCTTGAAACTTTAATCAATTAAATATGTTACCTAGACAAATGTATTCCTAAAATTTTATTACTGTACAATAATTTTGTCTTTGTGGTGGGATTTTTTTTCCGTCAATGTATAATAAATTATAAATATTATAAATTTATTTATTATATTTATCAAAATCAAATAACAAATTTAAACTAATATTACAGAAATCGCGATAACTATAATAATTTATCACGATTTCTGTAATATTATTTTAAATTTTAAAGAGTAGACTACGTATTTCAAAACAAATCCAGAAATTACTTTTACACGATATTTTTTAGGGTCGTTTGGACAAAGTATATAAAAGATTTTTAAAAAATCGTATTTTAAATAATGCCTGTCCTTTGATTTAAAATTTATTGTAAAAGCTAATGTTTCAAAATAAAGTTTTTGGGTTAATATGCGGTTTAAGTATTGCGTTATTGTAACTCTGAATTTGTGTTATAATGTCTATTTTTTGCTGCTGAAAAAAATTTCTTATGGCTTAAATTGCAATTCATGCTTGAATTCTTCTGATCATTTTAGCGTATGCTTCTGAATTTTGGAAGCTTTTTGCTTTTAATTTTTCCATTTAGTTAAGAAACTCAATTATACATTTTCAATTCTCTGTTCTAGTTAACGAATTTGCTGAAAATTTGATTTTTATAACTAAATCAAATGCCGAATTTATTTTAAGTAGCTCTTGTAACTAGTCATCGATTAGCTCTTAGTAGCTAATCATATGACTAATGCACGCGTATTAGTAATAAGAGAAATAGTCTATCAATTCACAAATTTTGCTTAAGATTTGACACAATTTTGCCGTAATAGCTATATAAAAAATCCGTTTTAACTCGTTACATTTTGAAACTATTTAGTTCATATATACCAAGATAAACGAATACAGATAGATCCAAGAATCTAAGGATTTAAAAAAAATTAATGGGTGAAATATTTCGAAGATTAATATAATCTCTTTACATTTTATGTTAATGGTTAATATTGTAGTTAAATGGTAGTTTTATTCAGTAACTTATTTTTGATATTAAATTTAAAGAAAAATCGAATTTTTTTTCCAGTAACATTACAAATTAAATAAATACTTTTCCACAAGTAAAAAATATTTTTATTGCCTTGAATGCTTATATAGTAATCTATTTCCCCTTAATATTGTTGTGATATTTATAACATAATTATATAGTTTACCTTCTTAATCAGATAATATATTCTTATAAATTATTTATTTTTATTTCATTTAATATAAAAATCTAAATATCATCTGAATTTTTTACAATTCTATAGCAGTTTTTGACTTTTTAATTAGTGCTTCTTAACGACTTTATCGAGTGCCAAGTATTAAAAATTATACGATATTCGAATAAATTCCATCAGTGACAACAAAAAGAGAAAGAAAATAATTAAATTTTTTTCAATAATTATATGAACAAAAAACTACCAGAGACAATTAAACAAATGGTATTTTGCAATGAATCTAAATTCAGAATTTAGTCTTCCAAAATTTTAATTGATACGTATTTAATTCTAAACACGAATGAAACAAATCAGACTACGATTTAGCCTTTTTTTTAGCAGGTTTCCAACATTTTATATGAAAATACTTCATCACTATTAAAAAATTCATAAAAACATCCTCGGAAGACATACAAACATCAAACAACATAAACAACATTTCACATGCTACAAAACATCCCAGACATTCCCCGTTTGGTCTGTAAATAAAAAATCCTCCTCAAAGTAGCTTTCGAGCACGAGTCCACCGAAACGAAAATTTCGAAGCAAAAGCTCATTTTTAGAACATGTTTATCTTCCACTTTATTATTTTTTTTAAGAATTCAGAAACATATTTTTCGCTTGTAAACTGCTGTGGAGGAAACTTTCCCTGGAACTTCCATGAAGTCTTCTTTGATTTCATTCCAGCTGGCAAACGTTCACTCTTGATGGCGAAGAATTAGATTCATTCAATCGCCAAAAATCTCTAATTTAAGTGTCACTACTATTACGAAATACTCTGTCAAAGCAAGCATTCAATGGCAAAATATCTCATCTCATCTTTAATTTCAAGCGTTTTAGATAAGATAATTAATCTTGACAGTTACAGCGATCGGAAGAATTCATTTTTCTTTGAAATTTTAAAGGATCTTTTTCAGTAAATGAGCGCAGGGAAAAAAATTTGTGAAATAAATCCACCAAGCAGTTTCTCTTTAAAATATTACTTAATTTTTTAAAAAAAATTTAATTAGTGAATCGTTTAATTATTTGAACACAGATATCAGTTATATATATACCTTTCACATATCCAACGCATTTCATTTACTTGAGTTCCGCATTCAGAATGCAGAATTTTTATTTTAAAATAGTAATACTTAACATTTTTATATTTTAATTGCAAATTTTAATTAACAAATAAAATTTTATATCAATACTAGTCCTCAGTGCGATCAGCTGGTTCGCCAGGTATTTTGTTTCTATTAAATTTCAGTTAAATTGTATCGGCAAAACTTCAGTTCATAATACCAATGAATTGTTAGACATTAAAGCTGCTTTAATTCTCCCATATGATTCTTTCGATGAATAAAGTTTTCTAATGTATATTATTCCCATGACATCACAGCGCTATTAAAAATGTAAATTTCAGTTTCATCTGCAGTAATATAACTTCACATTTTTATTCATCTTGTAATTATTTGTTAGAATCCCTAAAAAAATTCACACGAGTAAATGCTTCTAGAAACTCTGAAAATAGTTTGAATTTTAGGGGAAAAATTACATAAAAAATTGGATACTTGCCGATTTGCATTTATGGATTCATGAACGTCACAGTAACAGAATTACATAAAACAAATGGCATATTAAACTCTGTTTAATAATCAATGAAAACAGGACAAAAGCATGGTCAGGTATCTATCTCTTTCAGCAAAGGAATTTTCTTAGTAAAAAATTATAAGATGTTTATTTGAGTTAAGTTCATTTTTTCATGTCATTCATTTATATTTTTAATTACATAGTACTCTATTACAGTGGGGTTTTTTAATATCATTCACGTTGAATTAGAATTAAATCCATATAAATATTTGTAAAATTGACGATGATATACACGAGTCCTGTTATAACGTCATAATTATTTAATTAAAAAAAAAGTAGCTTTCTCATGATGACTTTGTATTTTAAAACAACATACATGAATTTTTTTTAACAAATTCAAAGAATTCACACATTTTAATACGAATATATATTAAGATTCGCATACATTTTCCTTTTTTATTATTACTTGATTAACGTTCATATTGCATTGACATCGGCATTATAATATGTTAGTATAAAAGTATTCGTAAAATTTTAAATCGATTATCTCAGTAGAATAAACTTCGCTTTTATACTTTTTCTGGTGAAAATATCAGAAATATTTCAATTTTTATTTTATGTAGCCGTCTCGTTTTTTGAATCAGAGCCCACTTTCATTTGTCTTATTTCATTCGATTTATGACATCAATGATGGCAGAAATCGCATTAATCTATTTTTCAAATAAAAATCGCTCATCACATTTGCTAACAAACTGCAGAGAGGAAACAATAATAATATCAATAAAAAGATACGATAAGAAATAACATTCCTTTACACTAATATGATATTCCTCGCGATACCTTTTCTCTCTGGCACTTCGGTGGATGCTCGTAACGGGAAAGGGGGGATGAGGGAAGGGAGAGAGGGTGACGGCTCCCCCTCACCTCCCCGTACTCCCACCTCTCTAACGACCCGTCGAGAACACGCGGAAGATACGGGAGGAAAGAGAGGCAGGAAGAGAGTAGAAAAAAACTCACCAAATGAAATCCTTGCAGTGGCTGCAAAAGGTGGGCTGCTTGAAAAATCTCGGAATGAACCGGTGGTCCTTTACACAGATGACATTCTTCTTCTTGAGGGCTCCCTTTCGGGCCCTGGATCGGAAGGCCGAGGGCCCCACGCTGTCGTTGCTGCCCCGCATCTCCTCACCATCGGCCATCTTGCTTTTTCGCCTACCTCCTTAGCTACCCGAGAGCTCCATCCCTTTTGGGCGGCAGCAGACACTGCGGCTGATCTGCGCAGGCGCCGCCTTCCTTTGATGCGATTAGAGCTTTTGGACTCCGTCAATGAAGGTGGGGAAGAAAAAAAAGAGGGGGAAAGATTTCGGGGAGAGGTAGGGATAGGGAATAATAATAATAAAATCAAAAAAGGGAAGTAGTTACTTACGAGAAAGAAATTGGCGCGTGTCAGTCTTGTTTGGGAAGAAAGGAGGGGGTCGATTTGTTAATGGTCATCGGATGGGTAACTTTGAGCATCGAAGCGTGGGAGGATGCCGTTACCCATCTCCGCGAAAATTCTAAATATCCTTAATTTTGTCATTGTAATATTTAACTCAAATGCCCTGTGAGACGAATTCAGAAGTCAAAAAAAATTGATTGCCATTGATTTTCTAAGTCTCAAAAAATATCAGAAAATTAAACAAAATTCAATTATTTGTTAAAAATTATTGAACATTTTATATTTGCTTCGAACATTCTGTTCATCGATATTTTGATTTAAGAAATGGAGGCTTCCCTCTGCTAAACGGGTGTCTTAGAGTAGCTTAAAAATCGCATTTCAATCATTCATATCAATCTGTAGAGACGCTCTTTTACAACTATGGATGTAAATAATTTTCCTTAGACTTCATTCCATTACAAAAATATTTGAACTTAATCACTAGTGCTTCATATAAATATTAGTAAGAAATAATCCACGAGTTTATTCAAAAGTAAAAACTAGAATTAATAATTTTTTGCTTGTAATACTCACTTAACATCTTTTTTAAAAAAACACTTAGTGAAGAATCGTCATCTTTTATTGAATTAAAATAACAACATCCCTTTGTTATATATTTTTTAAAACAAAATAATGAAATTTTTACTCTATAGTTGATTATAATTTTGTATCTTAAAGTTTCTAAAACATTTCAAGTCAAAATAAAACGCTTACTGAAATTTAATTTCCTCTTTTAATTCTGAGCATACATTTCCTCCTTTCATTGAATTTAAAAACCCTCATAAAGTCACACATAAAATAGAAATATTTTAAAGAGGGGCAAATGATTCTTTTCAGTGCTAAGTTGCTAATTTTTACAAATTTCATATTTCTGAAAACTATTCTAGAATTTATTTACAAAACCTTTAACTTCCTATTTAAATTTGTTAATCTCAGAACCTGGCTTCAAACAACTTAAATTACTTCTCAATTTCTCCGAATCAATTACAGCGAGAATGCTAACGTATAAAGAGCAAACTTTTTCAATACTTGTTCAACACACATAGCTTTCGATATTTAAACTCTCATGGCCAGTTTTCACAAAAAATAATACATAAGCCAAATATATTAAATGATCTATTATACCAAATAATATTTGAAATAGGAAATAATAATTTCTCGTATACAAAAAATAGAGTATTTAGAAAAGAATTGTCGAAAAAAAAAAAGCAATGAATAAATTTCAACATTTCCTACCGGACATCGAATACGCAGTTTTAGCGCTATGTCTACCTGTCTCTTAAAATGAGAAAAACACAACGAACTTTATGAATAAAATTTAGGCATCATTTTTATCATCAAAATTATAGATTTGAAAAAATTTCGAATAAAATCTTTCATTTATAGATCTACAATGCCCATAAGATAACTCAATAACTCTACAAACCAGATAAATAAAACATGGTAAATGGTCCGAAAAATACATTTAAAAAAAGATCAATATGTGGCGATCTCTGAGAACGATAACTAAAAGCTACCATAAAATTTATTATGTAGTCCTTTTTGTTATAATTAGCAGATTTCTATCTAATTTCGAATGAAATACGTTCGTGAGAAATCTGTTAATTCATCTATCCATATCTATGTGTCTAGATATTTTACCCTTATTTGTCAGCAATCATCCCGCAAAAGGCCGGCGAGAATCGCATCCAGCAAAGAAGTGATACCACCTCTTCCAACTAAACTTTTTTCTCCTTCCCTCCTAGGATTCCCAAGAGAAATTTAATTTCCCGAGGGGTAAACGGAGGCGATGTTATAATCTAGTTCTACGCATATACACACACATGTGGGAAACTTTTCGTTGACCTGGACAACGAAAACTTCTCGTTACTAAGGCCGAAATCTTACTAAGTCGTACCAAATCATAATGGGTAAGTTTTAACATGTCGGATCAATAAACCTTAAATCTTTACTTAAATGCTTAAAAAAACGGTGTGTGTGTGTGTGTGTGTGTGTGTGTGTGTGTGTGTGTGTGTGTG
>JAPMOQ010039601.1:2165870-2230956 GCA_026543055.1 Argiope trifasciata
GAGGTGCACATTCCGGACCTCCAAGGTATACATGTACCAAATTTGGTTGCTGTAGGTCCAACGGTCTGGCCTGTAGAGCGCCAGCACACACACACACACATTGAGCTTTATTATAAGTATAGATTATTTTCTTTTAAGCAAAGAAGGCATGATTAAATTCAAAAGTATTCTTTTATGCAAAAATTCACAATAAAGCATTAATATTCATTAGCAAGAAAATATTTGTCAATCAATATTTTGATAGAATCAAATTATCAATTTACATCAACTATTTTTATATCAAATAATCTATTCACAAGGTAAATATTTAAAAAGCATTTATAGAAAACATAATAAACAATAACAGATCACATAAATTTTAATTAATTTTAATTTTCTTCTATATTATTAATTAACCGCCCTCAGCTATCAGCTGATTCACCAAGAGACTAAAACTTGCTAAAATTTTCAATTAAATATTTTATGTAACTTGATCTCATAATAGATTCTCCAGCAAAATATTCTTAAGACTTAAAATTTGATAACCCATAGCCAAATATATTATTGTAGTAGCCTTCGATATTCGACTCATTGTACTACATGTCTCTCTGATTTTCTATCAGTTCCCGTACAATTTGAACTGGAAATTGAAACTGAAATGATAAAATTTCAATGAATATAGAAACTTTTTTTACTGAAATCAAACAAGTTTTTTAAAAATAGAGTACAAAAAAATCAAATTTTTCACCATAGAAGTCATATGTCTATTACAAAATACTTTTTTTATAAATTATGGATTGTGCCAAAGAATTATGCAATTAAAAAAAATATCTGATTCATCAGGAAATTCAATTTTTCTTTCAAATGGATTTTAAGAACGAAAATATTAATAATTTATTTTATTTCAGCCAATAAATGTTTTTTTTAAAAACTATGAAGATTAAATTTTATACAGTCGTTCGATCCTATGAATTATATTCAGTAAAATAATCTTTACAGACTAATGTTTCAATCACCTACTATCAAATCTGTCCGAGTAATAAAGCTTTGAATACCAACTTTTTAATCAAAAAAATCAACCCTTATTTTACGCTAGACAGCCAGAAAAACTTTAAGATTGATTGGCGTATATTCAAAACGGTTAAAATTACGCGTTTTTACAGGAAAAAATATATTTAAATATTCATTATTCATTCAGTCGCAAAAAGGGTGGTTTAGCTTTAATTTGAAATATTAGTGTCTCAAAAATATTTTATAAAATATGATTCACTGAATAGGATATCGGTATAAAAATTTAAAATTCGTCAGTCATCATAACATTTATTGATTCAAATTAGAAAATAATATATACAATTTAGATCATTTTAATTAGCAGATTATGTATATTTTTGTTTATGGTTCTGCTATTTTTATGCATATTTTAGAAGCATATTTTTATTGGAAATATTATACGTAATCAGTTCCGAACTGTTGATGGTCGAATGTACAGACTCTTTTTTTTTAACCTTTAAGCTAGCATTTTAAGACAGCGAAATTAAATTTCACAGAGAATAAGGGTTATCTCGAAATTGGTACCCATTCAATCCATCTGTCAGAAGCACATAAGATTCTTTTTTACCTAATGCATTTAATTCCTTGATTATAAGCATCTGTATAGCTTATTTACAGTTCGATTATTATTATTATTACTATTATTATTATTATTATAGCTTATTAGTTCGATTGACACTATTTGCACACTATGCTTATCTAAACTTTATCATAATTGTTTGCAAGTATTCATTCTACGATAGGGCCAGCTATCTGGAGGATGAGGCGGGTGTGATGAACCCGAGCCCCACGGCTGTAGCCCCCACAGTGATTAAGAATTAAAATAGTGCTCTGAACAATAATAGCATTTACATGGACTGAAAGTATACAAGTTTGATTCCATGTGGGTGGCTGAGTGTCGACTGATAACATATTAGGCAATGATTGTGGTGATACCTATGAAAAAAGAGAGTGGGGGGGGGTTGATTTATGAATAAAGAAATCCGCATCAGACATATTAAGATAGAGTGGTGCGACTTCCAGGCTCTGAGACTAGGTTCAAATGAACTTGTAAATCATCAGCTAAATACTTTTTTCTGCATCTAATGTAATATTTTTTATGTATGCATCAATGTATGTTTGTTTATATTAAGTTTCTCAAACAAAAAGTAAAGAGAAGATAAATTAAACGATCAACTCCCAGCAATGCACATTGCATTACTGCTTCACCGACCATGACCGGAATGAAAAGAATTAAGGAAGAAGTTTTAATTCAGCATTTGGTGGATTTGGATACGAAGTTCATTGTATATATTATAGTCTTGTGAAAGTACGCAAAATATTATTAATATAAAGTAAGTAGATTTACAATCACTTATCTCACATATTAGGTAATAGCTAATAGTATAGCATATAATTGTTTGATAATTCATTCTATAAAATGCTTAATAACATTAGATATAATCATGTCCAAACCAAGGAAATATCCCTCTGGTTGTAAAAAAAAATTACCGGAAAAGAAAAAGAGAAGAAAAGCTAAACCTCAAGAAGTTACAAGTATATCTGTTTTCTTGGCTACTAAATAATTCTGGAACTATGTTAAAACGGTGAAATTTGTGAATAATCGTGTATTTATACAAATGTGACCGAATCAGAAAATAATGACGAAAATGACAATAACAAATATGATCAAGGCAGCATAAATGATTCTGGTTTATGACCAAGAATTATAACTGATACATTTAAAATGTTTTTGTGTTAAAGTTGGACCTGTGTAACATAAAGGAGTTTTTTTGCTAAAAATGCTGAAGGTAGATCATTTTCAACAACATGCTACTTTTAGAAAATGCCAAATATTGAAACTGAACTTCGTAGTTGGTTAATTTATTATAAGACTCCGTATTTTGTTTTGCCTGTATACTGTTTTCTAAAAGAAATGGTCAAACTACACGATTCATAGGTAGCTATAATAACTGGAAAAAGCTGTCAAATATTTATAATCCAAGATCATGATCGCTTTAGATGTCATATTAATTTATTTATCGCTTTGAAAGAATTATTCAAACGACTAAATTTATGTTCGACTATTGATAAAAAAATAAATCAAGTTAATAGAAATAAGGAAACAGCAAGACTCAAATTACTATTTCAAAGAATTGTAGATGTGATTCTGCTTTTAGCATGTAATAATCTTTCACTTCGTGGAATCAACGAAATAATAGGTACGCCTAATTATGGAATTTTTTTTAATTTAATCGAATTATTCAGTAAATACGATCTTGTGCTCATGGATCTTATAGACAAAATAATGAATTCTAAAAATAGAATTGTACGTCATTTACATATAAATCACTAGAAAAAAAATTTTATACACTAGGAAACGTCCTTAAACAAATTAAACAGGATATTAAAGCAGCCATGTATTATAGTATCCGAATGGATTTCCCATAAGGAACAAACTTCAATCGTTATCAGGTATTCAAATTTTGAAGAGAAAAGTTTAACTATAAATGAGTCATTTATAGGATTGATTGAAGTAACTGCTCTGACTGGTGAAGATTTAGCAAAATTTCTATTAAAAAGACTAAGGGAACTTGATTTAAATATTATAATTGTAAAGGGCAAGCATACAACAACGGTAGCAACATAAAAGGGAAATATAAAGTTGCACAGTTAAGAAAACTTTCTCTAACCCCGCATGCAATTTAAGTGGCTTTAATATCACACTTCTTTAATTTATTAATTTGGATGACTCTTCTAGCAGTATAAAATGTTAGAAATATATATAATAAAAAATATATAATATTATAATATTACTTATATGAAAAGTACATAAATTTTAAAAACATGAATTAGACAAATGTTCCCAAAACTTTGAAAGTTTTATAATAAAGATTAAAATGAAAACCTAATCCAAGAAATGTGTTGGCTTCGAGATTTTATTTTGAATGAAAGATGTAAATAACGCATATTGTAATCTATACTTATAATAAAGCTCAATGTGTGCGCGTGTGTGTGTGTGTGCGTGTGTGTGTGTGTGTGTGTGTGTGCGTGTGTGTGTGTGTGTGTTGGCGCTCCACAGGCCAGACCATTGGACCTACAGCTACCAAATTCGGTACATGTATACCTTGGAAGTCCGGAATGTGCACCTCGGAGCCCTTTTTTCGAATTTTTAATTAGAATTTGAATTAGTTAAAATTTAAGCGAAATTTCGACGTTTTTCCGCTATAACTTTCAAAAATATGATCGCACAAACATGATTTTTACAACAATTTAAAGATAAAAAAGTTAGCCTTCTAATGGTATCAGTGTTTTAATGTATAACTTAAGCTTCTATTTTTAACGAATTTTTTAAGAAATATTTTAACCATGTTTTTTTAGCACGTGACTGGATAAAATAAAAGAATGCCGGAAGTTCAAATAAAAAAAATTATCATCGCAAAATAAATCTATAGAAGTGCAAATTTCAACACGTGACTGGATAAAATAAAAGAAATATAAAATGTGATATTTTCTTTAAAAAATAAATGCAAAGCAAAGGTTTCTGCAATCGTTTGCAATATCTATATCATTAACTCAATAAATCTTCTTTATTTACGGTAAACCTGATTGAATTTAGACAGGATATGCATTGAAATCCCGACTTCATGGCATATTTATGTAATCGTTTGCAATATCTGTATCATTAATTTAATACTTTTTTTTCCCTTTCTCGCTTTCTTTAAAAAAACATATTTAATATTTTTTAAACACCATCGAATTTTTAAAAAAAATATTTTGGAAGCATAACCGATGGTTAAAACTGACTGATTTATAAAATTAAAGAATATTATTAGGAAACGGTGTACTTTTAGAACTTTCCGTCCATCATCTCAAAGAAAATATTAATTTCAGATCAATCAATGCCCGGAATTACTTCAAGACTAATGAATATGTGATTTAATTGAAAATTTTAGAACGCTATACTCATGGCGAACCAGCTGGTCGCCAAAGGCGGCTAGTACATAATAAATAATTACTATAAATTCAAAATTAATTAAGTGTGTTAAAACTATTCTTTTCGTTTCCAATTACTACAGCAAATGCTAGGTGCTCTTTCAGTAAATTAAAATTAATAAAAAATTGTCTTCAGTCAAACATGTGTTCATAGCGTTTCAGTGCACTTGCAATATATTATTAAGCATCGAAAAAGAAACTGCAAAAAATTGTAATTTTTCTGAAGTAATTAATTTATTATCAAAAAAATCAGGCATTAAATAAATATGCATAAATAATATATGTTCATATTTGTATTATTTTTATTATTTTGTTTTACAAAAAAAGAGCCCTAATTGACTTTTTGCACACATATCCGATATTGGGTCATATTGGGTTATAAATATATGGTGACGAATTATGTTATGAATTTGTAAATTTTTATCACTATATTTTTTCAAATGTAAATCATTATAAAACTTCTCCATCAGATTTATGATTGTCACTGCCACTGATTTTCTGTATGTGTGAGTTCTACAGCAATTCTTTGTCAAATACATATTTTAAATTCCCTTTTTTAATTTTTTAGGATAAACAATATATAATTCTTACGTATATCTAAAAAACATCGCAGTCCTTGTTTCCATAAATGCGCGTTCTGCATGTTCTGAATTCGATGCTTGTAATAAAATTTTGTTGTTTTTCGTTTTAATTTTTCAAAATTAATTTATTTTTCATACTTAATTCGTTTTAATTTTGAAAAATTAAAACGAAAGTCAAAAATTAGGTGTGTAGTTTTGTCAACTAAATAAAAAGTTCATTATTTGTTTCATACTTGAGTAACCTCTTAGCCAATGTAGTTCCAAAGAACTGCACCGTTGCCCAGGGAACACCACGTGGAGGTGGGCTACTTTCGTTCCCCACCCACCCACCCTCCATTGCTGCATCCGAAGACAGTTCTGATCTGAAAACTGCATCGGGCAGCCGACGACAGTTTTGATGTTAAACTGCGTCTTCCTGCGACCGGTATCTCACGGGAATATCCAAGGCTAAGCAGAACTGGTAGATCTCGAAGGATTCTACAACTGGCACTCCGACCGGAGCCATCCGTGCAGGCAAACCCAGAGCAGAGCACAGCTTGTAGACCGCGTAGGACTCTACAACAGTGATTTCTGACCTCTGGGTAGCAGATGGTGCCAGTTTCGCTGGAAGTTCTAAAGCCTGGCAAATCCTAAATATCATGTAAGAGCGAACCACTGGGACGGATTCCACTCTAGTCGCAAGTGGA
Organism: Argiope trifasciata; assembly: GCA_026543055.1. Taxonomy (NCBI): domain Eukaryota; kingdom Metazoa; phylum Arthropoda; class Arachnida; order Araneae; family Araneidae; genus Argiope; species Argiope trifasciata. The sequence goes on from JAPMOQ010039601.1 coordinate 2,172,142, forward strand.
TCAGATGGTGTAACAATATCTTGATCCAAATCGGAATCGAAAAACAGATCTCCGATTGAGGGTAAGTGGGGGAACGTGTAATATTTCAACAGTTCCAAGATCGTCCATAGGACAATCCATCCGATGATGGCCGTAGCCTCATTGAAATGACAAAGCACACTAAGCATAGCTCAACAAAAAAAAAAAGACACACAATGATCAGTTGCAAAAAGAGAAATGATTCTTAACAGAGCAGTAGAAGGGGGATTCATTGTTTTATCTATTATATTGTTTGTAATTTGTGCGTCTGTTTAACATTAAACAGTAACATTTCTGCTATCAACAATATTAAGAGTGATTGTTGAAAGCTTCTGCATCCTGTAACAATTGAAATAAAATCAATGATTATTACTAAATTAACAATGGAATAACAATCTAATAATAAAGCTTAGAATACTAGAGGGGGCCAAAGAGGGAGTTAATATTTAATTGAGGAGGGATTTGAAACGAATACTATCGATCGAGATTTAAATTTGCAAGAAATGTGCTGAGTAAAATTTGAGAATAAATTTCCTTTTTACTTAATATGATAAGAAATAAGTTTCTGTTCTGTGTTGTATTTGAGGCAAATTTCCATCCTATATTAGTGTAGTAATTAGTTAAATAAAGGAAGTGAAAGATAAAGAGAAGAAGCAAGCAAAAATAGGCTAAATAATAGAAAACCAAATGCAAAAATTATTCGAAGAATAATTTTAAAAAAAACGAATATGCGTTTTGGACGCTCATTTGCCAACCAAATGTGTTATATTACAAACTCATAATTCCATACCAAATTATTTTAATGATAAAATCAATTATCAGATCAAGTCGCTGTTACTACATTTACACACTTGTGAACGAGCGGATCGACAAAAGATTATTTCAAATTTGAAAAGCTTTGTGTGTGAAATCACAAGCATCCTAGCATCGCGGTAGCTCGCCTCTCTCGTGATGTGGTCATCAAGGGGAAGACTCGAGTTCAAGTTCGAGCATGGTTGATCTTCCTCTTGTGTTCTCTGTGAGGTGTGTAAAAGAGCCCTCCTTTTGAAAAAGGGCTATCCTAGCTTGTGTATGATTGCCATCTTCATATGAACTGGAAGTCGGATTTCTACCCACGAGTGCTCAGGTGTTTTTACCCTCAGAAGTTATGGAACCCTCTTTCTGTTGCAACGCCTTCTTTCTGAATACGACATTATCAGATGTTAAATATGTATATCAAATATTTCTCATTTAGTGTTCTCCGTTTGGTTGCTATCGAGTTAAATTACTTTTGGACTATTAATTGACAGATTTTTCCTGAATGCACATTGTTCAAAATTTGATTAAGTATCCAGAAACTAAATTGAAGCTTCAAGTGGAACAAATAACGCTTAAAACCTAGAAAGTGAAATGCAGTCATTTATTTTGTTAAAATTTAATAATATGGAATACATTAAATACTAGCCGCCTTTGGCGACCAGCTGGTTCGCCATAAGTTATGGGTTCTAACATTTTCAATTAAATCACGTATTTATTAGCCTTGAAGTAATTCCGGGCATTGATTGGCCTGAAATATATATTTTCTTAAAGATGATGGACGGAAAGTTCTAAGGAACACGTTTTCCTAATAATATTCTATAATTTTATAAATTAGTCAGTTTTAATGATTGATTTAGAAGACTGATTGATGTAGCAACTTTTATTTAAAATATTAATAAAAATATTTTGTAAAATATGGGTCACAGAGCAAAGTATGAAGAAATCTAAAAGTCATTATTTATCAATGCATTGTTTGATTCAAACTACATAAAATGTAATTATTTACTTCATTTAGATCAAATTAATAGTATTAAACAGTATATATGCCTATTAATAATATTTTACAAATTGGCCATTGGAAAAAAATTTGAATGCATATCCTGTATAAATACAATTCTGTATAAATAAAGATAATTTATTCAATTAACGATTTAAATATTGCAAACGATCATAGAATCCTTTGCCTTGCACTTTTTAAAGAAAATATCACATTTTATATTTGTTTTATTTTATCCAGTCACGTGCATTTTATCCAGTTTCATTTCTTCCGATTTAATTTGCGATGATAGTTTTTCTATTTTTTTTTTAATTTGAACTTCCGTCAAAATGATGGCAACACGGTGATAAAACCTAATTTTTTCAATTTGACGTGCTCTTGCAGATTTCATAGAAACCTTAGCTTTGCATTTATTTTTTTAGAAACTATCACATTTTATAATGAAAAAAAATATTGAATAAATGATACAGATATTACAAACGATAATAGAAATATGCCATTAAGTCGGGATTCCAATGCATATCCTGTCTAAATTCGATCAGGTTTACCGTAAAGAAGATTTATTGAAGTAATTATTTAGATATTGCAACCGATCATACAATCCTTTGCTTTGCATTTATTTTTTTAGAAAATATCACATTTTAAATTTTTTTTATTTTATCCAGTCACGTGTTAAAAGTTGCATTTCTTTAGATTTATTTTGCGATGATAGTTTTTTTTATTATTTGAACTTCCGTTATTGTTTTCTTTTATTTTATCCAGTCACGTGCTCAAAAAAACGGTTAAAATATTTCTTTAAAAATTCGTTAAAAATTAACAAAACTAATACCGTTAGAAAGCTAATTTTTTTATCCTTAAATTGATATAAAAATCATGTTTGTGCAATTATATTTTCGGATGTTATAGCGGAAAAACGTCGAAATTTCGCTTAAATTTTAATTAATTCAAATTCTAATTAAAAATTCGAAAAAAGGGCTCAGAGGTGCACATTCCCGACCTCCAAGGTATACATGTACCAAATTTGGTAGCTGTAGGTCTAACGGTCTGGCCTGTAGAGCGCCAACACACACACACACACATTGAGCTTTATTATAAGTATAGATATAGATAATTAGTGTTTTGCGGCTGTTTTAAATTTTCTGTTAAGCTCATCTTTAACTAGGAATCTGTTTTATACATGAAAAAACTTAATATTTTGAAAAATGATGATGTAAATCATTTATATACCTTCATCCTACATTCATCCTTTAAGCTTTATATAATTTCAGTCTTAAATCCTTAGAAACCACAAAGAAGCCAGAAAAATTCAAATATATTTTAAATAAGAGATTAAGACCTATTGAAGATGTTTGCATAGCTGTCGTCAAGCTTTGTCACAAGACACAAAATATGAACTAGAGAAATGTTCCAAAAATTTGTAAAGTTTTATAACACAGATGCAGATGAAAACTTAATCCAAGAAATTTGTTAGTTACGGAATTTGATTTTGAATGAAAGCGATGTAAATAACGCACAAGACATATTGAAATACATACTAAATAATAATTATAAGGAGTTGTTTCTAAATGTATTGACTGTGCTACAACTTTTCTTAACGTTGCCAGTTACTACAACAAGTGCTGAGCGCTCTTTTAACAAATTAGAATTAATTAAGAATTATCTTCGGTCAAGCAAGTGTTCAGAACGCTTAAATGCACTTCTTGTATAAAGTATCGAAAAGGAAATTGCAAAAAATCATAATTTTTCTGAAGTAATTGATGTATTAGCAAAAAAAAAATCACGCATTAAATAAATATGCATTAATAATATTTCAGATTTGTATTATTATAATTTTATTTTATTCATTTATTATTAATAATATTTGCTTTACATTAAATATTAGGACCCAACTGACTGCTTTGACGATAAGGCCTGCTCTGTTCCTCGAAAGTTCAGCATGAACCATATTCAATTCGGCAAAGACGCTCTCCTTTCTGCTAAAGTTTTTTTGCTTCTCGCTGGGATTGCGAGATACATTTAATTCCCTGATAGGATGAGCCGATTTTTCTCTAATATGCGTAAACTTCAAAAAAATGTTACAACAGAAAATAATAAATGCTATTAACTTAGATGGATGAAATTAAGCATTTGTGTTATTAGCATTATACATCTCAATCAAATTTTGGACCAACATATCAAAAAGGTGCCCGTTTTTGTCTTTGTAATTTGTTTATGTGAATGCAATAATTTAGAAAAAGGGATTTTGATGCATGATCCTGTAACCAAATTTCAGATTTTAAGCTTACTCCGTCGAAAGGAAGAATATTTAAGAATCCATTCTGAATTTTCTTCAATGCACAAAACGCATAAAAACAAGAAAATATTGAAGGAAAATTCTTCTGATTTATTTTTCTTTTGCCTTTCGTTAGAAGTCACATTTTAATTCCCTATGATAACGGAGAGAGTGTTTATGTGTTGTTTCTTAAATCACTGATATTGTTTAAAAATATATTAATTTAATAAAAAAATTTAAATAAATGACTATTTACGCTATATTAATAACTATTAAACATGTAATAGTGACAGAATTTCATCCTTGGCTTGTGAAATATGGTATATTTTGGGCTTCGTAGTATAGTGAAAAAATTAAGTACAGATTCTGACAACACCTTTCCACCGATAGGACCTAAGCTCTAGTAGAGGTCTACAGGTCCAGCATGCTGGTGAAAGATCACATGTCAAAATTCTCGTTCATGTTAGTCGTTGCACTACGATGTCCATAAACTCTCAAATATGTATATATACTGTCAGAGGATCAACACGTTAATAGATTGTGTTCAAAAGGTAATATAGATTAACAATTTTAAAGGAAAAAAAACATGCTTAATTCATCCGTTTAAGAAGTTGTATTTTTGAGTTAGCCTACTCTGAATAAAAAAATAAATAGATGAATTCAGCCGAAATTTGATTTTTAAAAAAACTGAAATCCGATAAAAAGGCATCATTCTAAATTTCATTCCTGCATTTCCCTGCGTTTTTAAATTTCCATATTCGCAATTCAATGGACTGTCGTAGTTCTAAAACACATTTTATGAGCTTAGGAAGTCTTGAAACAAAGAGGCTCATTAAATTCTCGAGGCAGAATTTTATGATTACAATAATTCTATTTGACTCTGAAAGTTAAAATATAAGCACGAAATGGGTTTTGACTTTTTGTACTGTTCAATTTTAAGGAAAAGTTTTTCAGTTTTCAATCATAGTTTATTTATTCATTTAAAGGGCAAACAGAATAAAGGACAAAAAAATTATTTTTATATTGAAAAGTTCATTACATTATTTTAATCAAAGAATACTGTATCGTTAATTTTTTAAGAATTAAAAAAGGAGTTTTTGTGCACAAAATTTTAAAAATGTATTGGTATTATATATTTATTTTAACAACTCTAACATTCGTGTTAGAGAATAAAGCCACTCATAGAAATAATCTCAAACAGTACTTAAATTAAAACAAAGAGAATCCTCATAATTTTTACAGTGTATAAAGAAGTAACTTTATTATATGTAAAATTTGAAAAAAAAAATTAATTTAAAAACATGAAAACATATTTTTTAAAAACATCCGGGAGAGCAGCAAAATACAAAAAATAAATAAAAACATGAACCGTAGAAAAAGGCAATGGAACCATTTTCTTACAATGAAAGTACTCCTGCCAAAACTTTTAAATTGCCCAATTTATTATTTCCGGAAGAAAACCGAATCAAAGATAATTTTTCATTTAACTTACAGTGACGTAAGACTGTTCTTCATTTACATAAGTGGACAGTTAAAATATCCTGAAAAGAAAAGCTTAAGAATAAGAAATTTTATTTGACTCTAATTAGCAAAATACTCTCAGACTATGAACAATCATGAAATAAATGTTAAAAATTAAGTAGAGACTTAAATTTAACGATTCTACAAAATCACATTATTCTACATTGTAAAGTAAGTGTTTTGCTGCTCCAATAGCAGAATTTTTTTGTCGGTTAATTAGCAATTCAAACAACTTCATATTTGGACATTCGATACATTTTCGCACCTTTTCGACTTCTTTTAAAGAAGTTATCATATAATACTTGAAACATCTTCCTTTTGTGTATGTTTGTTTACCATTTTTTTAACTTTATTGTATAAGTAGTATAGAAAAAGCATTGTAATCTTCAAAAGTTAGAACACACGATTTCAACAAATCTTCATGTTTTAGATCACCCCGAATTCGATAAACGCATATTTAGAAAATTTATGTCTGTCTGTGGCAAAAATAACTCAAGAATGCTTAGAGTCAGACGAATTAAAATTTGGTGCACGGTCTTTATATCATATTTCTAGATTTCTATTAAATTTTGAGCGAAGACCGTTCAGAAGAAATCTATTTGTCAGGTTATTTTAACACAAGTTAACACGATATTTTCAAACAGAAAAGAGATGAATAAAACTCAGTTCACAGAATTAACATCTATAGTGTAGTCATCAATCACATTTTGAATCAAATACAAGTGGTTGACTATCTGTAGATCTGTGCTTTTAGAACGTGTTTAGTCAAAATATATCACATTTGGTACAGAATTATGTTACTACAAGTACAGTTTTGAGTCATGTTTTTGTTTCAATTTGCTGTTAAAAACGAGTCTAAAACTCAAAATCGATTTTTGGATACTATTAACAGCTTTCCAGGATTAATTCACTAAAAAATTACCCAAGGATCACAAGATAGATTCAGAAAAGTTGAGTAATTCATGTCATAAGTCAATATTTCATAACTATTAAAAGCCAGTTCTGCGCTAGGTTTTTTCTGGGATATTATTAGATATTCAGGGATATTATTAGAGATTATGGGAGAGATTATTATTAGAGATGATGGGAAAATGTTTTGGGGTGATGTTTCCACCGTAGTAAGTAAATAAATAAACTATAACAAGTAAATAAACGATTGAATAGAAAATAGATTTTTCTATCAAAAAATAATTTTAAAAGAAATCCATATCCAGAGAACTGATGATATTGTGCGTTAGAGACCCCTTCAAGTCGGGAAAAAAATAACTTTTTTGAGAAACTTGCATTCGTTTCGTGGCTATGATTCAAATGCATAACAAATCAAACAGATGAAATTTGGCATGTAATGCTTATCTCAAAACTATGCATCTGTAGCATGCTTGTGAAGCAACTCCGTAAACAGAATGAAACATTAGGCCTAATATTCAACTTCTCTTACTATTCTAAAATTAGAATTAAAAAAACAGCCAAAGATTCTCTATTAGCTCGATCCCATTCTTGTTGAATTAAAATTCATTATTATATATCATTTACCTTCAAGAGAATATTATTTATTATTTTATTCGCATTTTTTATTGATAAATCTCCAGCGAAATACTTTTAACTCCTTGATTGGCAAGTGAGAAAAAGTTGTAAGTATTTTTGAACTCCATTACTAAATATGAGTATAATATTAAGTGAAAATTATTTTAGTTTAATTAATTATGAATGTTACGAAAATATGTTTGTAATAATGTGTAAAGCATTTGGAGTTGTAGATTTCTCATAAGAACCAACGGAAATGCACACTGTTTCTGAGTAAACTTGACGAATGAGGAATTTTGGACAAAAAAATAACAAAGAAATTAGATAAGTGTCATTGCGGAACTATTATATTGAAATTTTAAAACAATATTAAAATTGCTTTCTTCGAATGACAGTTTTCGCTTTCATTGCTTAAAAACGTCAAATTAACTAATCAACTATCATCAGATTTCTCCGTTCGATTTCCTCATTTGCATGTAAAATTTGACTGGTTTTGTGTTTAACTACTCAGATACGAAAATCTACCTGTATATAAAAGCAAAGCAAATGAAATTTGATGTTTGATATACTGACCTAAATATTATTTATCTGAACGAAATCTGGTACTAATAGGAGAAAGGAAAAATTTCTACATTGTATATTTGATTAAGTTATCCATATATACTAAAGATGCACTCTCCATAGATAATCTCGCGCCACATCTTTCGCAGCCATATTTAACGTTTTAGCAAAATAATAATTAAATGAAGAAAATAAAAATATCTAAAACAAATGATGACTATAGGTTTAACTTGCAGAGATATATTATTACCTTCAGAAGTGACCTCTTTTCATTTTCGATACCGTTAACCATGAGTAAATTAACTACATAAGGATTACTAATTGAAGAGAAAAAAATAAAGAAATAATAAAAATTGATAAACAACATTGCAAACATCTATAAGACATAAATAATCAGAAATCTGTAGCTACTGTCTGAGTCCTTAGGTTTTGATTTCTTTTTTCCTTCGTGAGACCGCATATAAGATGCTGCAGTTATGAAGGAATAATTTAAGATGATTTTTTTATATACAGGTAACCACTTTAATTATCTTCTAATTGCTTATTCCTTAATTATAAGATTGAAAATTGGCATTCTAACAAAGATCGAAAATTGAATCTTTTGATAACACAAATTAGAATGAAGCAATACATCTCTATTAATCTAATCAATCAATAATGGAAGAGTTTTCTTAATTTGTTTAGATATTTTTAAAAATTTATTTTAAAATATTTTCAAATTTCCAAACAAGTAAGTAAATTTGTCAGAAAACACATTTCAGTAAAATATAAAACGCAAACTTTTCATCAATTAATAGACTTATCCCAATATCCTGTATTGTATATTTCTCAACAAAGCACAAATTAGGATTTTATACTGAAGCCAGTTCTAATAAATTCTGCTTTGTAATTTTTAAAGAATTCCTTAATGTAAATAAGAATCCTATACGAAATTATATGCCGAAATAATATTAATTATCGCTCCTCCGAGTTACAAAGTACTGGTGGTTATTGATTGTTGTTAATACTTCTAGTTCAGTACTTGATTTTAATTAAAAAGTTTTAAATTGCGAAAGATAATTTTTGTGAAAACAATCAATTAGAAAGTCCTTACTTGAAATTGCAGGATAGTCAAGAATTAAAGATGAATTTGTTAAATAATAACCCATTAATCTAGTTGAGAAATGCCTGTATAGATATTTTGTATGATTGATTTACTGTGTATGATCACTCCAAAAATTTTCTGCTCTATCTCAGGGCGAAAACATTTGAAAAACGCAAAAAGTAGGTATAGGACCTACTTCACTGTTTCAGCAATCCTCGATTATAATCGCTTTAAAAACTTAATATACATTTTTTGAATAAAAAACAAAACTATTTATTTAAAACACAACCCCAACCATCAGTCCGATTTCTCCAGTTTTTTTTTTATATGAAATATGATGACCTCTAGATGTGCCATCTGTCCTCTTCTGACTTCCATTTTTGAGAAAAATGAATGATAATTCACTGTGTAGAAACATGAGACATAATTTTCCAATCATATTGAACCTATTTCAATAATTTGTATTTAATATAAAAGCTTTTCACCCTTAGATACATTGTCGTAATAAAGTATATCGCCCATGGTCGCTGCATCCTATCAGCAGCCATTTTCAAAAAAAAATCGAAAAATATTACTTCGATAATATTTTCTTCGGTGAAAACTCTTGATCTTTAGATAAATTCTAAAGATCAAAAGATCAGATTCTTCAAATCTTTAAATCGATTAAACTGCAGCTTATACTCAGAGTACTTTGTCAAATATTTGCCAATAATGTTCTGCCTTGTATGTTGAAGCAAAAAAACATGTTGTAGGTAAATATGTTCTTTTCTGTTCAGATGGAACAGTAAAGCCTCCAACCCAGGTAGCAAATAAAATGGAAGAATTATATGGGGAAATGATAGAATTCTCAAAATTTATAAGGCAAAATTTCCAAAGGACATTTATATTGCAATATAATAAAGTGTGTCATTTGCATTATTTTGGGCAAATATTTATTTATCTTTTCGTTATGGTCCGTGCTCTTTAAGAATCAGGAGATAGTTCATCATAAAACCTCATCGTTAAATAGCTTTAAATATAAAAAATAGATTTTTGAAAAACTGTATCTTGCAATGGACTTTCTTTCTGCTATTAATTGCAAATTTTCAAAAATCGAAATCAAAATTTTCTTGACAATGTTCTTAAAAATCTAAATAAAGTTTGACAACAGAATACTCCTTATGTTCATTCTTTTAAAAATCTGCGCCAGTTAATAGATAAAAGGTAAAAGATTGGCCAAAAAATAAAGAAGGAAACTTCCGCTATCAAAATGTGTAATGCTATTTTTCTAATTTCCGTCTTTACTTTATACATTTCAATGCTCAAATCTCATCTGAAGTTGTAATCGTTTTTTAAACTGCGCATGATTGATTACCTTCTCATGACCACACTGCAGTATAGAAAAAGATAGAATTTTTAACGATATTGACCAGAATAGCATGCACTATAATCCTATAACTTAAATCTCTCCGGCGTCCTGGCCTAGAGGTAGCGTGTCTTCCCCGTAACTTGGGTGCCTCGGGTTCGAGTCCCGATTCGGGTTGATTGCTCTTCTGTGTGTTCTATCTTTTAGATACGTGAATGAGCCCCCCCGTAAAAAGGGGTCGTGAAAGCTTCATCTAAGTGTCATCTTTATATGTAAGCCAAGTGTCACCTTCATATGAGCTAGAAGTCAGACTTCTACCCTCTAGGTGCCCAGGGGTCTTTACCCTCAGAAGCTACTGCGCCCCTTTTCCGTGGAAACACAGACACGACATCAACTTAAATCTCAATATGGCCATAGTTGGACAAGGAAGCATGTATATTTTGTAACTACTGAAGATATACGACAAACAAAATTCTCATGCTTACTATTTAGGTATATATCCAATACAGCATTGCAATAAGAATTCAACCTCTTAATGATTGCAATCCAATTATCAATTACAAAATTGACCAGCAGATTTTTCTTCATTTTATTGCCACTTCGAAGAAAAATTGCCTTTAAGTTTACTCTAAGTCAATAAGCTAAATCTAACGTTGAGATTTACCCTGAATTTTCAAATGCGTTGAATGTGAAAAAAATGAAATGCAGCTGAAAAAGCATTCTTTCATTTATTTTTACTGGTAATCCAGAAAATAAGATTTTAAAAAATATTTGATGCTGTCTTTGGTGAAGAAATTTCGGAAACCAGGCGTTTTCCTCAGTTTACTTACAGTTAAAGATTGGATTTAAATATTAAATTACTAGCCGCCTTTGGCGACCAGCTGGTTCGCCATGAGTAAAGCGCTCTAAAATTTTCAATTAAATCACATATTCATTAGCCTTGAAGTAATTCCGGGCATTGATTGATCTGAAATTAATATTTTCTTTAAGATGATGGACGGAAAGTTCTAAAAGTACACCTTTTCCTAGTAATATTCTTTACTTTTATAAATCAGTCAGTTTTAACCATCGGCTATGCTTCCTAAATATTAAAAAAAAATTCGATGATGTTGCCAAAATATTAAATAGGTTTTTTTAAAGAAAGCGAGGAAGGGAAAAAAAGTATTAAATTAATGATACAGATATTGCAAACGATTACATAAATATGCCATTAAGACGGGAATTCAATGCATATCCTGTCTAAATTCAATCAGGTTTACCGTAAATAAAGACGATTTATTGAGTTAATGATTTAGATATTGCAAACGATTGTAGAAACCTTTGCTTTGCATTTATTTTTTAAAGAAAATATCACATTTTATATTTTTTTTATTTTATCCAGTCACGTGCTAAAACTTGCATTTCTGAAGATTTATTTTGCGATGATAATTTTTTTTATTTGAACTTCCAGCATTCTTTTATTTTATCTAGTCACGTGCTAAAAAAACATGGTTAAAATATTTCTTTAAAAATTCGTTAAAAATAGAAGCTTAAGTTATACATTAAAACACTGATACCATTAGAAGGCTAATTTTTTTATCTTTAAATTGATGTAAAAATCATGTTTATGCGATCATATTTTCAGAAGTTATAGCGGAAAAACGTTGAAATTTCGCTTAAATTTTAATTAATTCAAATTCTAATTAAAAATTCGAAAAAAGGGCTCCGAGGTGCACATTCCGGACCTCCAAGGTATACATGTACCAAATTTGGTAGCTGTAGGTCCAACGGTCTGGCCTGTAGAGCGCCAACACACACACACACGCACACACACACACACATTGAGCTTTATTATAAGTATAGATATAGATATAGATATAGATTACCATCCATGTTGAAAAGCAAATAATCATCCAGATATTGCGCTGAGATTACATTATGCAAAACTCAAGAAACCATTGCATCTAATAACTGAAATGGAAATATTCAAGAAAATTATATATTATATGTTCTCATTAGAAATTCAAAAGGTTAAATTATCTTATATACGTCACATTCATTCGTTTTTAACATTCACAAAAAACAGTAAAATTTCAGAATTTGAAAAAATTAATAACATTGCTAATATGAAAATACTTGAGAAGTGTCAATTAAAATTATATAATTTAATAATAAAATATTTGATTGATAATTTGTGTGTTACACTTAATTGAAAATCAATCTATTTGAAAGATGAAAAATATGAGAAAGGTCTTATGCCAAATATTTTAAAGAACCCACAAAAGAAAATGTACATTGATGTTATTTATTTAAAATATAGTTAATAATAAAGGCATCACAGCATGTGTTAGGGGATTGTGAGTGCAGATAATGAATCGCTATGTTGTACTTTATAACCTTCTTCTCATCTACTGAGAAGCACATATTAATATTGAAATATGCTAGAATGTTACAAAATTAAGAATTTACAAAAAAATATTTATAAAACCATGACTGATGCAATGTTCAAATCACTTCCGCGGGAAGAGTTCTAATGATGAGATATCAGCATTTCTAAATGCAAGGTATGGAAATACTACAGAAACAACTTTTCAAATATTGCTTTCCATATTCATGGCCATTCAGTCATGTTATCAATTTATCTCCCAGTTCTCAGCAAGAGTTCTTTATAGGAGACAATGAAAAGGACTCTTTATTAAAAGCATTTTTGAAGAAAATAAACAAATTGCTAGGATTTAATTAAATAAAAAAACCCAAAGACAAGAGGTCTTCATATCTATCCAGAAAATTTGTGTTATTATATTTAGGATAAATTAAAAACATACTTGAAAAAAATTCAAAAACTGTTTTTAAAATGCAATGTTTCTCCGCATCATGCAGAAATTTTATTACATGAAATAATTACTTCTTCATATGGTAAGAGCAATTCAGTTTTTTTAATCAATTCAGAGCAATTCAGTGAGAGGAATTTCAGTTATTCAGAGCAATTCAGTTTCAAGCATATAAAGCATGACCTACCCAAATTTTGAAGGAACAGCAATTTAGTAGTGATTGATATTAAATAATTTGGAATGGTAAATATTTTTAGAGGAAGTAGATTAATTTAAAATACCTAAGATGTGAAAAAATTATTTGCATGCATCCGTCTTTTCCAATCATCTTTCGATATTTCAGAGCTCTGAAAAAGTTTAACTATTTGGTGATCTGGCCTTATTCAGGGATATTTCCCTTCAGGTGACTCTTTGGAATGTTCCTAAACTCTTATAGGTGCATGATCTTACTTTGTCAAGCTATGAGCTGGCAAATGAACAACTTAACCCATTTTTGCAATGAAGAATGAGTAGATCCAAGCTTGACATGGCAGGAAATATATAAGTTAAGAATAGTGTAGTTATCAAAAATTTCTATTTGATTTTGATGAATTTTCAAGTTCTCCTTCGACTGCAAAATAAAAATATATATTCTTGAAACTGCGTCCACTCTACTTTGAACACAATAACTTAAAGATGCAAAGAGTTAAGGGCATGAAATGTTATATGTGACTCTTTCACTGAAATTGCGTATTTCTCTTAGATGTTGAGAATATCCATCAATAAGAAATCTGCTTTTCGTTATTCGTGCCTATGTTAATAGATTGCTTGGAAATGCAAGTAGCTAGATGGATGAAATCGAATGCATAGATTTATCCTTAGAGTTAAAGATTTGTTTTAAATTCCATTAAGTCAAAAGGTTCGCAGTCTTTCACTATGGATATTTGAGAATATCTGAACGCTATATCTAAAAAATCCAACAACAATGTGATTTTGTCACCAAAATTTAGCATGTATAGCAAAAATTTAACTAAATACGTCGAAAGCAAAATTAGCAAAAATCTTTACTCATTTTTCTTCACTATACTATGATCACTAAACGCGGTTATTAGTATACCAAAAAGTAGAAAAGAGAACAGTCCTTGGGTTTAATTCGAATTTTCTTTCGCTTTTGTCTGCTTACAAAAAATTGCATTAACTAATGCAGAAGTCGCTGCTTTTTGTTGACTATTTTCTGTTCTTCTATTAGCTGAATAATGATTGAATTGTGAAAAACTAGCAATATAAAGTATGTTCAATTAATAGACCCAATAGAATCTCAAGGGTTTGTTAATAAGCATCTTGAGAAACAGAGATTGCTCTAGATCATGCGGCTAATTAAGTTATGACATGATTTATTGCGGCCGTGGTGTCACAAACTAAGTCCAGAAGTTAAAATAGCTAAAAACATAATCAGATTTTAACATTACTTTGGAACTACAAAAAGTAGAAAAATAACTACAAAAATATTTATTTGATTAATTATTGCAATATTTTTTAAACTAGAAACCACTGACTACATTACACAGTTCCCAATGAAGTGAAAGCAATTCCCAGGGAACACGAATTTGAAGACTAGAGTTATCTTTTGATCTGCCGCAGCAACAATTCACGATATGAGGTCCAACATTGTGTCCATAGGGTAAGCGTAAACGAATGGTTTAAAGTGATTCTTAATGGTTTAATAAGATTCTTTGTCTTCATTCTGTTATTCTTGGTCTTTATTTTATTCTCCATTTCTGCGAAATAAGCATCCTCTCGCTGCTAAACGTTTCCTTTCCGACCCGCATTATATGGTGAAAGTGTTTTTTTTTGGTGAGTTTCTACTGCCCTTTATAGTATGGACGAAGGAAGAGAATACCATGGAGGAAATAATCTGAGATAAGATTTTCCATAGTTGAATTTTCGACATACGCTTGTATATTTAGATGATTATGTTGAAGGTACTAAAATGCATAACCATTATTAGTGCGTTTGAGAAATTGATGGAGTTGAAAGCGGTCAACTGAATATGGTAAGTTTGTACAACACCAATTTGACTAAATCAAAATTTGTTTTGATGTTTAATGGTAATTCACGATTCAGGACTCAGATAAAAATTGCGCAACCAAATTCACCATCGAATTAAACTTTTTATAGCCTAGTTGATAGGGCGTTGAACTCACATTCCTTAGGTTGTGAGTTCAAATCCCGACGGCCGAAGACTCTCAACGTGTGTGATGACTGGCGCGTGTATAAATCTATCGTGGTCCCAAAGTCCTCCAAGTCGTGAGTAATAGCATTGGGAGAACTGGTTCAGAGGTGATCGTTCTCTGAATCAGTCTAAATTATGATCTGTAAATGAATGAATGAAATAAAGGAATGAAATCCACCCCTTAAAAAGGGTTGTGACGCCTAAGTACCTAAGTCATACCCTTGGCAATTGTTAGCTCTAGTGTAATATTAAAAAACTCACACCCAACTTAAATCGCTGACAGATAACTTTCAGCGGGCTTGTAAAGTGCCATAAGTCACAACACTCAACACAGTATAAATGGGTGATTGAAGATTGATATGTTTAATTAAAGAGAAAGCACTATTTTCTACCACAATATTGAATCACTAGTTTAAATATTTCTTTCCTGGTCTATTGCTCTACAAAAATGGGAACAGAAGGATTACAAATTAATTCAGATTGCAGGTACTATATAATTATGATAATTTACGTGCCCTACACCATGAAATAAAGTACATTTTTATTTATAAACATAAAGCAAATATTAATTTGAGGAGGCGCGAAATGGGAAATCCGCTAAATTTTGAGGCAACGAGCAACAGTTTTTTTTCTAATATATTCTCTTTAAACCAGTTCGTGTTTGGATCAGAAATCGAAACAAACGTTTGGAATAATCTCATAGTCATTGACTGGCGTTAACTGTGAGCATATTGTAGTGATTATGAACATTCTTGAAATTGAAATTGATAAAATGATTTGGAAAAAAACGTTTTATTTGATGAACTATCGAAAATATGAAAATTTACTCACTGACATTTACGTGAATGAAGTGAACAATAGTTACAAAATAATCCTATTTTTTGTCTCATACTATCATATCAAATCGGAGAAAATTGAAATTTGTATAATTCATTTCAAATTCCAGATTCTGTTTATAAATTTTGGGGCATTCGTGTTTGTAAACTTTGTCATCATTCAGTAAATAATGTATAGAATAACATTTATGTTTGTCTCTTTTTATTAATAACGAAGAATGTGTGTGCATGTTTATCTGTATGTCGTTGGCAAAATCGTTTGTTTGTCTTTCAGCTATTAAATTTGACTGGCATATACCTTTGAGGCCGATAATATCCACTTTATAATTTTTTTAAATTTTTGATTAATTATAAATTAGTTTGAATTTCGATATAACTTCTGAAAATATTATTACACAAAAATAAATTTTACACCTTTTAAAATTTTTTAACAAACCTGTTTTTTTAATGACATTAATTTTATAGTCATACAAACTTAAACTTAGTTTTGGTAATTTTTTTAATTTTTTTGCCTAATTTGCAATAATAGAATGCAATATTGCCCAGCGATTCAATCATTTTAATCATTTCCCTAAATATTCCTCAAAGAAAACAGCTACCACACCGAAAATTCAAAAGTACTTACATCTTCCAACCTCACATGCGATACAACCACCGACACATCTCAACTTCATCTAATAATAAACATAAAATTCTAGCTTTGAGTATTACAATAATCGCTATCATTTAAAAGAACATAAAACAATATTTGACCGTAAATATTAAAATAATGGAAGAAAGTTGAAATATTATGCAACCTTAAGAGAGGCCACAAAGCTACTTTGAATATCAGATTTTATACCGTTTAAGGATTTACAATCTTTCAAGAGTTCCAAAATACCTCGATAATCAAAATCTTTTTTAAAGTATTTTTATCTAATTTTTTTAAATATTAGATATCCAAAGACCAGCATCACTACCATATGAGTACCTTGAATTTTTCTAAAATTTCTGTTCCGATTAACAGATTTACATCAGGAATAGTCCCAACCCCCTTGGACAGAAAAATATCGCATTTAAAGAATTTCCCCATATCTTCAGCTTTTTGTATATAAAATCGTCCTTTGTTTAATTATTTTTTGTTTAACCTAAGATTTAGGAATTTTGATATCACAAGTGCATCATCTGCAAAAGAAAAAAAAAAACGCATTTTATTATCTTAAATTCCTACATAGATCTTTAATGAGTAGGCCTTATTCGAAACTAAGTACTATACTTCATAGTTTCTCTTTTCTTCATGAATTCAATGTCTGAATGCAGCGCGAATCTGAAAAGATAACCACAGAGACATTACTACACTTTCATATTGTAATGAAGATACAAAGAAAAGCAAATCACAGAATAAAAATCGCTTATCGTTTATCAGAAATCGTTTATTAGAATGAAGTAATTCGCAACATGCAGGCGAAGAACTGATCTTACTGCTTGTGGAACTCCGAATTTATACCATTATAGAATACTCAGGAATTATAAAGAAGTTCGTAGAAAGTTCTGAAGCTTCTAGAACATTGATAAATGAATAATTGTAATAAATTTGAATAAAATTTCAACTTTTAATGTGATGCCGCTTGGCTATGATTTGAATACCCGACCTTGTGCTTCGTAAACTCACACTTTATCTATTAGCCATGTACAGATGTTCCTTTTGGCGACAATATATTACTTCTGCGTTGAAGAAACTCAATTCGTTTCTAATGTTTTCACAGATCTACCAAAGTAAGTCATCCTTCTAATTAAAAGAGATCAACAATCCATCTTGCTTTTCAGTTTTGAAACATATGTAAAAATATGTTCATCACTGTTTACTTTAGGGATTAAAGAATTTTCTCATAGATGGATATTTACTGGCAGCTTGTTGCATCAAACACTCTTACAAGATTTGTCTATCTCAAAAATAAATTTATCTTTTTATGTTTAATATATAAGTTGAATAGGTTCATCTGCTTTTCAACTCAAAATCTAAAAGAATAAGTACCAATAAAAGTTATAAGGCTTCAATGTAATTGGTAAATTCTGTTTGATAGACCCTTCTAATTAAAAAAAGAGAGATTCTTTGAATTTAACAATTTTTTTAAATCATAAATCACGAAAACTGTTTACAAATGTTAAAATAAAGAATTGTAACTATAAACGGATAAAAATCTCTCCTCAACGCAATTGCTTAAAATGTTACCATTTGCGTCCTATGCATACATTTCGTATAGTCTACTTGAAATGAATTTCGCTCAAATGCAAGAAAACGAAGTTTGTATACATAGAAAGAAAGTTACTTGGAATATTCATATATTAAAGGAAAATGGATTGCAATATCAAACATAAGATTTTTTTAAATGGTGCCAATTTCTTATGGGATTTTTAAAAGAAAAAAGGATTACGATAATTTTAAGTGAATGGAGGAATGAGTTGGCTCAGAACCACAAATTTCTGGTGCAAGATCGCATACAAATCTCATTTCTCTAACATGTATTTTTGAATTAAATGTGTCCCAAATTTCCTTTGTCTGTATCTTTAAATTGTTGAATTATCGCGCTTACATGTATGAGAAAGTACAGACAGACAACCAACCATTTCCTTATCGGATTTACAAAGGTATACTTTCGATGATAAACGGGTGTATTAAATTTTATCCCTTTAATTATTTTCACTTTGTAATTGTAGTATCCATCTATACTCGGACATATTGACAACCAGATTTCATTAAAATAATTTTCGTTCAAAATTTGATAGAAATTTGATAGAAAATTTGATAGATCTACACATTTTTTTGTGAAGACTATAAACACATATCGAATTTCACCTATTTTATTAAGAGTTTTTTTTTTCTTATTGTGTGCCCAGACAGAATGATTGGGAGAAAGACAACTATTTACTACCCCGAAAGGAATGTTAGTTTGACTATTCAGTCAATGTAAAGTTGGATAATACTTATTCAGCAGTCGACCACAACAAATTCTGTCGATACTGCTACGTTCAGTGGTGGTGAGGTGGTCGGCTGTATACAAGAAGAAGACATCTATGATTCTAAAAACTCGTTTTTTGAACTAGGATATCTTTAAAATATAAACAAACACCAAAATCTCAACTTCGATTTTTTTTTTTTTTTTTGACTATTACAAAATACTCTTTATACATACTTTGTATATAGCAAAAATTTAAAAAAAAATGATATGGAGTATTAAATAACATATTATGGAATATATATATATATTAACAAAAATAATAATAAATAAGTTGGAGATGTGTTCCGAGTCGTTAGCAAACAATGGCGAACGCTTTAAGCTACAATCAATTAATTTGGTTGGCAAATTTAATCAGAAGTTTTCAGAATGTGTTGAAAGACAAGACAAGTTTGTTTTTTTAATATGAAGCATTCAGTCACATGTTTTACGCTCAATCATGGAAATTCTGGAAACTGTGCGATAGGATGCGTTTCTAGAAATTTTCCCCATTCCTCTGGCCGTGTTCACCAGATGCTTCTTCTTCAAATCTTCATTTGTTTCGATCCCCGCAAATGCCTTTTGTGAAGACTGCTTCAGTTCTTACGTGGAAATCGTCGATCGAATTGCTCCAAAACAACTTAGTTTCTTTTCAGGAAAGGAATTCATTTTTTACCTTATATAAGGATAAATGTTATAATTTCTGGTGGTAAATACTTTTACATAATTTAATGATAAAAATAATTTTAATAGACAACTCATTTATGATTGGCAAAAAAAAAATTTTTTTTACTCGATAAAAGGTGAAATCACATTTATCAATATTAACTTTAGCAAAAACTTGACAATTTTCATCCACAAAATTTGGAAAAAGAAATTGTACAAAAAGTCTCTTCGCTAATCCAAAATTTAAAAAATATAATATCTTTTAAAAATTACCACATTGAAAAAGGTTCATTTCTTTCCACCAGTTTTAGCAAACTAAAAAAAAATGTATTAAGGTATCCGACTAAGTTCGAAGGAGAGTTTTCGAAAAATTGGATTTTTTTAAAAACTATTTAAAATTACAGTTTTTAGATGTATTGCCAATTATAATACAAAATGCTAAGAATGCAATAAAATTATTTGAAAATATAATATATTTTGAGAAATAGGAAAATTTATAGTAAATTTTAATGAAATTTAACCAAAACAGTTAACATTCTACATAAAATTGCAATGCAGCAATCCTATTTTTCTTTGTACACAAGTTATATTGTATAATGATGAATGAAATGAACCAAAACCTAAGAAAACTTTTGAGATGCCAAGAAGGTATGAGTAAAAATATACGTATATATGTATTTTTTCCCTAAATTCACTACTTATTTTTTCTAAAAACACTTTACTTTTTTAAAAATATTTCATCAACAATAAAACTTTTGGTTCATTTCATTGCCCACATTATTTAAAACACACGCTGAAAGTTTTATGTAAATACCTCTGTTAATTTTTGAGATATGTTCAAGGTGGGGAATTTCTCCACAAATTAAAGTTTTGCGAAAATTGAAGTCAAATTTCAGCTGAAAAATACGTTTTGGATAAAATTCCTTTGAATGAAATGGCATCCGTTCTTTTAACAGAAAAAAATAAACTGTTCTGGAAAAAGAAAAGTCTGAACTACAAGAAATGACAGTTAAATAAAATTCGCCAATGTGTTCGATAACCAGTGTTTTTAACGTAGTCTGATACTTTAAATGTAATTTGTAGTAATATCTTCTGTTGTCCAACAATCGCATGTTTGGCAGAGTACAGTCAAATTTGGTTGTTGTGCCAGTAAACCTAAAATACCAATTAATGAACATGTTGCCTGGATCTTTTATAAGGCAAAATTTTAATGATACATTTTCTTATGCTGGAAAAAAAAGAAAAATAAAGATTTAAAGCTGATGATTGTTGTTGTATATTGATTGAATTTTTTATCGATATTTTTTCTTCGAAATAATTATAGTTAAACATTCAATTTCAAAAGTTTAGAAATAATGTGATCCCTACTATATACAATAGTACATACGTTTTAAAATGGTTCATTTTTTGTGAGGATGCAAGCAGGATTATTTCATTTCATCTAAAAATATTTTCAGATTCTTTTGATTGTTATTTTCCCTTTCTAATTAGCAGACTGCTCTGTTGTTTTAATAAATATAATACCTTAAATCACAAATTAAACTATAAAACATATCAGGAACACACTGGATTTAAGTTGATACAAGACTTTAATGTATCAAGCAAAGATTGACACTGATATTCGATTGTATTTGACACTTTTATACTTGATACAGCTCCTTCCCTTAATATACCAATATATGTAATACTATTGCAGTTTCTCCTTCGGAATGAAACTGGGTATTTGTTGGCTATTGGTTCTTGCACTTGGGCTTTGCTTAGGAAATGATACTGCTATGAATATGATCCAATTTGGGATTTCACTTCTTCGATCTATCTATCTATCTCTATATATAATACTAGCCGCCTTTGGCGACCAGCTGGTTCGCCATGAATAATGCGTTCTATAATTTTTAATTAAATCAGATATACATTAGCCTTGATGCAATTCCGGGCGTTGATTGGCCTGAAATTAAAAATGTTTTTTTCCGTGATGCTTCAATATTAAATGTGTTTTTTTAAAGAAAGCGAAAAAGGGAAAAAAAATATTGAATAAATGATATAGATGTTGCAAACGATTATAGAAACCTTGGCTTTGCATTTATTTTTTTAGAAAATATCATCTATACTTATAATAAAGCTCAATGTGTGTGTGTGTGTGCGTGTGTGTGTGTGTGTGTTGGCGCTCTACAGGCCAGACCGTTGGACCTACAGCTACCAAATTTGGTACATGTATACCTTGGAGGTCCGGAATGAGCACCTCGGAGCCCTTTTTTCGAATTTTTAATTAGAATTTGAATTAATTAAAATTTAAGCGAAATTTCGACGTTTTTCCGCTATAACTTCCGAAAATATTATTGCACAAACATGATATTTATATCAATTTAAAGATTAAAAAATTAGCTTTCTAATGGTATCAGTTTTTTTAATTTATAATGTAAACTTCTATTTTTAATAAATTTTTAAAGAAATATTTTAACCATGTTTTTATCACGTGACTGGATAAAATAAAAGAATGCCGGAAGTTCAAATAAAAAAAATATCATCGCAAAATAAATCTACAGAAATGCAACTTTCAGCACGTGACTGGATAAAATAAAAGAAATATAAAATGTGATATTTTCTTTGAAAAATAAATGCAAAGCAAAGGTTTCTACAATCGTTTGCAATATCTATATCATTAACTCAATAAATCTTCTTTATTTACGGTAAACCTGATTGAATTTTGGAAGGATATGCATTGAAATCCCGACTTAATGGCATATTTATGTAATCGTTTGCAATATCTGTATCATTAATTTAATACTTTTTTTCCCTTTCTCGCTTTCTTTAAAAAAACGTATTTAATATTTTGGCAACATCATCGAAATTTTTTTTAATATTTTGGAAGCATAACCGATGGTTGAAACTGACTTTTTTATAAAATTAAAGAATATTACTAGGAAAAGGTGTACTTTTAGAACTTTCCGTCCATCATCTTACAGAAAATACTAATTTCAGGTCAATCAATGCCCGGAATTACTTCAAAGCTGATGAATATGTGATTTAATTGAAAATTTTAGAACGCTTTACTCATGGCGAACCAGCTGGTCTCCAAAGGCGGCTAGTATTTTATAATGGAAAAAAAATTGTTGAATTAATGATACAGATATTGCAAATGATTATAGAAATATGCCATTAAGTCGGAATTCCAATGCATATCCTGTCTAAATTCGATCAAGTTTACCATAAATAAAGATTTGTTGAATAAATGATATAGATATTGCAAACGATTATATAAACCTTTGCCTTGCATTTATTTTTTTAGAAAATATCACATTTTATGTTTCTTTTATTTTACCCAGTCACGTGCTGAAAGTATCATTTCTATAGACTTGATTTACGATGATAGTTTTTTTTTATTATTTGAACTTCCGTCATTGTTTTCTTTTATTTTATCCAGTCACGTGCTCAAAAAAACATGGTTAAAATATTTCTTTAAAAATTCGTTAAAAATCGAGGCTTAAGTTATACATTAAAACTCTGATACCATCAGAAAGCTATTTTTTTTAATCTTTAAATTGATGTTAAAATCATGTTTGTGCAATAATATTTTCGGAAGTTATAGTGGAAAAACGTCAAAATTTTGCTTAAATTTTAATTAATTTAAAGTCTAATTAAAAATTCGAAAAAAGGGCTCCTAGGTGCACATTCCGAACCTCCAAGGTATACATGTACCAAATTTGGTAGCTGTAGGTCCAACCGTCTGACCTGTAGAGCGCCAACACACACACACACACACACACGCACACACACACACACACACACACATTGAGCTTTATTATAAGTATAGATGATCATGATATAGCTGGGACAATATCGATATAACACATATCTAGGTACTTAGACAGATAAAATATCCCCCAGTTGAAAGCGAATGAGTCCAGACGATTATCAATCAAATTCAAAAACTGATACCGAGTTCCTGATATTTTTAGTATGTATCAGTTTAATACATCTCTAATTTTTGAATACCCAATATTAAGTATATGGTTGATGTACTATTATTCAACTCCCTGAAACCAGTCCGCAGCTTGGCATGTACTTCTTCTTCTTGCATACAGCCGACCACCCCGCCACCACTGAATGTAGCAGTATTGACAGGATTTGTTGTGGTCGACTGCTGAGTAAGCTTGGTATGTACTGGTCAGATATCTTTATCTTGTATACCATTAAATTCTACATGTATCAGTTTTATGCCACTCAATTTGCCTATAAGATACCAGTTTTAAAATACCACCATATTAAAAAAAAGCACTAATGTTTTGAAATATGTTAAATCAACAGCTTAGTATCCATAATTTTCTTCATCACCCATTGATTACCCTTTTTTATTTTTGAGCTTCTCCTTCTTTTCATATTCCACCGATCATCGCTCCATACAAAGAAGTTGTTATTATTAAAGCAAAAAGCTGGAACTTTTTTTAAATTCAAACCACTGGTATTAACTTAATTTTGATTCCACGCTTCATTCCATTTTTAATAATAACATGTATTAACAGCTGAAAGCTACTTTGAAATAATTTGTGATTTAGCAGAAAAATTACTCATCCTGATAATCAACTATTCAAATGAAAGACAATATTAAAACAAGTTTTCTGATCATTTCATAGGGGCGAGTTTTAAAAACTCTATAATTTCTTTTTAATGGGCCTTTTATATAAAATTTATCTAAATGCTAAAATCAAAACAATAACACATCTGAACGTCTTGAAGGTTTACTGTAATATTTGACATTCATGTAATCGTAAGATAAGTATGTTTTTTCCCAAGCCTTGTGTTCTTAAAAATTATGAAAGATCTCATTACTTTAAAATCGAGGTTTTTGGAGAGTTACTTTAAAATAGATTTCCCTCCCCACTAATTTCCTTCACTGTTATCCTGTAGATTTCAGGTTTTCATAATTTCCACCTTTCCTCACAAACCTAAAAAATAAAATTCTATTTATTGTTAAGAATCTGTAATATTGCCATCGTGCAATATTGATACCATTGTAGAAAAGATAGATTTACAAATATTCTTAATAGTTAAGCATCAATGTTACTAAGTCTTGGCAACCGTTTGGTGACAAAAATGAAAGTTCCAGAAAGTGCTGAAATTATGGCACTATCTCTATCAGAAGTTGAGTTTAGAGAACGTTCTGGAACTTTCCGACACCATTGGGAGACTATAAAAGATGGAATACTCATCCGCGGAGCGAATTCGTTCTTCGAAGTGCTAATAGCAGAAGAAAGTCTCATTTTACTGTTTTTTTATTCAACAATCTGCTATCTGATTATGTTGTTAGTAACAACAAATACTGTTCTTTGTGTACATCTCTGCTGTATTTTTGCTACCAGCGTTGATGTTGTTTTTTAATATTTTTGTGGAATAGAGCTTCATATCCTGGATTCTAACGCTTCGAATTTCTTGCACGGTACAACTAGCTGTGTGGACGGATTCACACAAAAGTATTTTTTCATTTTAATTGTTTATGTTTTCCGATATCACCATCACGGTTTGGTAACTTCTGATTTAAAGCAGTTAGGAATGAAATGAAAAATTGAATATTTAATTTTGTTTCGATCGTATGAAAGTTTGCTATACTCTCTCTACACTCGATTATATAAAGAAAAATGATTATTACCAAAGTTGTTTTAATTAACCCTACATCTGTGTCATTTTTTTAAATCACTATTTAAATGCGATGTTTGGAAATAAGTTTTAGTCACCTTTAAGTTAAATAAGTTTAAATAATAAATAAGTTTAAATAAGTTTAAATTTAAAAGTTAAAATAAGTTAAATAAGTTTAAATTTAAATAATAAAAGTTAAATAAGTCACATTTTTCAAAGATGGTGACTTAATACCACATGTTACACTATAATAATATAATACAATAAAAATCTGTAATCTTAAAAATGATTTCTCTGTATCTGCTAAAAACGTTGTATGCAACAGAAAATGGACTGATTGCCAAGTTGGAGGGTTAAGAATTCTAAGCTAATTTTGAGAATTTTATTGAAATTACAGAAAAAAAAAATGCTCAGAAATATAATGTGACGGAAAAATCTAGAGTTTTGAATTTTAAAGTGATGCAAAAAAGGGTTTTTGTGAGATTATATGCTTCCAAATTATTAACCCCCTCCTCTTCTAAAATGTCTATTTTTTTAAGGGATAAAATTTTTTAAAATTATTCTTAGTGAGAATCTACTTTTCAACGGATAGATAAGTGCCGAAATCAGTATTTGTAGCTCCACAGTTTTCCTTGTGGATAATTCTGGTTGATTTTTGCAACATCCAGTTTACAGATAATATCCAATCCGTAACATTATCATGTTAAAACCTTTAAAGCCAATTAGAATTTACCTATCATTACTATTAGATATTGAAAATCAAGATGATGGGAAAATTATTAATGGGCATCATTCGATCAATGTGAAATTTTTTTTCTTCCACTAGTTGCTTTGCTTGATACAAAAATACGAATAACGAAATACATATGCTAAACTGATGTGAATGATAAGTAAGGTCAGTTACACAAAGAGAAATCTTCCACACTAATCAATGATCATCTAATCCTAACAAAAATGAAAGGGAACCATGCATTTTTAAGGTTTCATTCGGGTCAACTAGTCAGGTACAAGCTGGCTTAAGCTTCTGTGATCTTTACACTGGTTCCGCTATACATTTGAGGAATAAGAAACAAGCATCTTTCTTTTTTGCATGCTTTTATTTGATTTGACTTCTTTTTATGTTGGGATGGGGTCTTACTGAAGATTCATTCTCTTCTTGAAGCAAAATAATTCTGTAATTTTATATAGTTATGTGTTGCTGAATGATAAGCACTGAAAAAAAACACATTTAGAAAATTATTATTTAATCAATTAAATTTCATTAAATTTTGATTCTATGTGAACGACACTCTCCTTTAGAATATCTGAGAAAATTTAATTATAATAATGAATTACGAAACATATTAATCACTAAGTAATAGAAAAATAAAATTTATGATGGGAACATTGTTTTATCCATGTATTAAAAAGTAGAAAATTATTTTTTTATTCAAAAATTTGAACTTAAAAGTTGTTGTTTTTGCTTATCACCCTTGTATTGAACACCAATTCAAACCAAGGTAAAAGATCGGGGAAGAGGGGTCCAGTAGCTTCGAGAGTAAAGACCCCTGAGCACCCGAGGGCAGAAATCTGATTTTATCTCATACGAAGATGACACTCACACACTTGCTCTTTCACTCACTTCACAGATAGAACACAGTAGAGAACAACCAGGACCCAAACCCGGATCATCCAGATAATGGAAAATTTAAAAAAAAAAATGCTATTAAGAGATTAAGTTATTATGGCAATTACAAGAAACAATACTTAAATATTCATTAAAAATTGTATTACGATTAACATGCTAATTGTTATAGAAGTTTTCTACCTATGCAGAATGTATTTACTGCTTGTTTTTGTTGTATATTTTGAAACTCAATTTGATTTCGTATCTGAGGTACATAGTGTCTTAGTTTTTTTTTTTTTTTGTGTGTGTGTGTGTGTGTGTGTGTGTGTGTGTGTGTGTGTGTGTGTGTGTGTGTGTGTGTGTGTGTGTGTGTGTGTGTGTGTGTGCGCGCGCGCGTTTTCCCAATTTTCCCTCCATGATCTCAAGTTATTCGAATCATCCGATGATCAGCATATTCTTCAAACTGCGACCGGTAACAATTCAGACGAAAAGAATTTCTATAAAGGTTGTATTTGTTTGAAATAAGATGAAACGCGTAGAGATCGGAGTTGTTTTGCAGTAACAAAATATGTTAGTTGCCAACATACCGAGCTTTTGCGCAAGCTTTAGGATGAATTTAATTCGTCAAAATAGGGAAAGATGAAAGGTGGAGATGTTTACATTTAACAATAAAGTAAATTCGTACTACCCGTAGATTGAATTAAAATAAAATAATACAATCAGAAACGACACGATATTGACATAAACTAACAATAAATAAATAAACTTAGAAATAAAAATAAACTGAGCGAAAAAGTATTTAGTAGGGCAGAAATCAAGATAAAAGAATGGTGAAGAACATCGGATATGCACTCATCCTTCCAATCTCACTTCTTAGTGAGAAAGAATAGTCTAAAAGTTGTAAAAAACTAACAAAAAACTAGTCTCAGTTGATGAAATGTACAGACCATCTAAATTCTTCAAGAAAACTCCTTTTGTTGCAATGATCGCCAACTTTTGTCGCCAAGATTGGCATGAAAGGATAAGTTTTACCACTTTGTGATAATATGGCAGGCATCATGCAAAAATAATTCAAAATTCTCTACTGAACACATTCTTGGACCGCGAGCTGCAAAAAATTTTCATGCATTCAATTCCTAACAGTAAGATATATTACTGACTCTCCGTCCCGCCCGAAGGCACTCGGAAATACAGCAGTCGACCACAACAAATCCTGTCGACACTGCTACGTTCAGTGGTGGCGGGGTGGTCGGAAATATATACTGAATGACCGGTCGCTACTACGGTAACATTAGTGAGAATTATGGTTGAGTTCTGAGGACCATCACCAGCCACGGTACAACCCTCCCCGTGGAAAGTACGTCCCGTCATCGATGAAAGGAGCCAGATCTTCCAACTTGATTGTACCCACAGGGTTGGCGAGATCTAACCACCATGCTGGAAGCATCTCATCTTCAATATCGAGATGCCCCACAGAGGTCACTTCTTAACAGTAAATGCTCCTTAAGAAAATGCTTTTGAAAACTTCAGTTACACTTTTAATTTAAAAATATAAGACATTTTAAAGTTTTTCCTTCACGCACAAAAACTATTTTTACTTTACTTTAAAAAAAAATTTAAGCTTTACAATAGTATTAATTTTGTTTCCATAAATTTCTTATCTCTGATTTTCTCAAAATTATCAATAATTTAAGAGCAGTATGTTTCATAATATCTTTCCTTGATTTAGTTACTACGTTTACATACATCCTGGCTGCACGCTATTAAATACATTCGTATTTTTAGCACGTTATCGCTGTTAAAATTATGAGCAGGCAGCGGTAGCCTGGTTGGTAAAGCATCAGTCTCGTAACCGAAAGGTCGCAGGTTCTGTCCTCGTCTCGGCCAAAGACCGCCGTGTTGGCTAATGGCAGTTGGGGCACGTTAAATATGTCGAGACTGCAAAGTCCTCCAAGTTCCCATATCAAAACGATACCTCTGGGGGTACTGAATCAGGGAGGAGTCGGTCTCTGATTTGGATCTAAATTCTAACTTGCGGGTGGATGAATGAGTGTATGAATGAATTCGACCACCCCCTAAAAAGGGTTGTGTCGTGTGTGTTCGAGCAAAGTCGTCCTTTCACCTGAACGGTGCTTGTTAACAACGAAAGGCGAATACCTCTGCCTTAATCGAAACAGCTCTGCTAATTCGGTTTGGTTTGACCAAGTGGCATTACAACAACAAATAATTATGAGTAAATTTTTAGAAACAGTACGAGACAGAAAAATAGAGTTTAAAAAACTATCAGACTATTCGAAAGAAAGGATGTTTCTAAATGCAGTCATTGTAAGTTTAGAATCTAAGTTGAAATGAAAATATTAATTTCTTTAATATATTACATATTTTGTGTTTAAAGTGAATTCGATAACATAATGTCAATCTTAATAATTGCTGATGATCATTTGCATATTTCTGTGATCTGTTTGCCTTGTTTTAACATGGCAGTGGAAGTTACAGAAATTATATTACCTATACCCTCATATACACCGATGGAAAAAAAAATCACAACACTAGGAAGGAGCTGTGCTAGATAAACGAAGTTTGGTAGGCGTGTTTATACATCTGAAAGATGATGTCGATTCAAATTTCGAGCTACGCGCATAAGTGTGGCGCTAGTAGTGACACTATGAACATGCAAATGAGGTTTGCTTTAAATAAGCGCTGTAAGGTTCGTGATCGTTATTTGCAGTTGAGATTTGACGTAGTGGGTTAATGTTAGTCAAGGATGCCTCTGAGAAGGCGAAGAAGCCATTATCAATAGCTCACTGAGTTTGAACGAGGTCATGTTGTAGGGCTACGAGAAGGTAGGTTTCTTTCCGCAATATTGTTGAAATACTTGGCAGGAATGTATCCACTGTGCATGAGTATTGGTGGCAGTGGTCAAGGGAAGGTACTGCCTCAAGAAGACCAGGTTCCGGGCGGCCACGTGGCACTACTGAGAGGGAAGACCGTCGTATTCGGCGTATGGCTGTGGCTAATCGTACTGCGTCTGCAGCTGAAATTCGAGCTGTAGTTGGCACCACAGTGACACAACGAACTGTTACAAATTGGTTACTTCAAGGACAGCTCCGAGCCAGACGCTCTGTACAGTGCATTCCACTGACTCCAAACCACTGCCGTTTGCAAAGTGAGTGGTGTCATGCTAGAGCTCATTGGAGGACGGAGTGGAGATCTGTTGTGTTTTCTGATGAAAGCCGGTTCTGCCTTGGTTGCAGTGATAGTCGTTAGTTAGTTAGAAGGAGACCAGGTGAACGCCTGCTAGTGACCAGTCTGCGGCCTAGACACACAGGGCCTACACCTGGAATTATGGTTTGGGGAGCAATTTCGTATGACAGCAGGAGCACTCTCGTGGTTATCCCACGCACCCTGACTGAAAATTTGTATGTCAGTCAAGTGATGCAACCTGTTGTGCTACCATTCATGAACAGCATTCAGGGGGGGGGGTTCCAACAGGATAACGCTCACCCTCATACCGCTGTTGTAACCCAACATGCTCTACAGTGTGTACACATGTTGCCTTGGCCTGCTAGATCACCAGATCTTTCTCCAGTCGAGCCATATGGGACATCATTGGACGACAACTCCAGCGTCATCACAACCAGCATTCACCGTCCCTGCATTGACCGCCCAAGTGCAACAGGCATGGAACTCCATCCCACAAACTGATATCCGACACCTGTACGACACAATGCAGGAACGTTTGCATGCTTGCATTCAAAATTCTGGCGGTTACACCGGTTACTAATGTACCAACATTTCACATTTGAAATGGCTCCACCTGTGATCTTGAAACTTTAATCAATTAAATATGTTACCTAGACAAATGTATTCCTAAAATTTCATTACTGTACAATAATTTTTTCTTGGTGTTGGGATTTTTTTTTTCCATCAGTGTATATCTGCCGTGTTCAATTATCACATTTCCTATAACAAATAGATTTTTCATAAGTCAAAATAGGTATAGGCACTTTTTTCTTGCTGGCTTTTTCAATGTATTCCCTCCGCCATCTTCTCGTATACGGAATATACGAAGAGAAAATATTATAATCGTCAAAAAAAATCCTGGAAATTTCAATGAATTTTTACGCTTTATTACTTTTCGACTTTCCCCAAGTTCGAAAAACACATTTTTGGAATTATAACCGCCTGTATACACCATAACTTAGAAATTTTTTTAAGTTAGACAGATGAAATTTTGCCTAGAGCTGTAATTCAAATATATGGATTTCTATCATATGTAGAATTAAATACATTCAGGGGAAATTTCCCAATCGAATTGCCATATTACAGGGAGTACCAGAAATTTACCAACTGGTGGAGGGGGGGACAATTTATTTTCAAAATAATACACAGCAATTCATTTTTTTTAAATCTAGGTAATTAAGTATTTAATGGAAATTTAATTAAAATACCTATTCATTTCAAATAATTAATTATTTGTATGATGTCGATTTCAAAATATAATAATTGATTGAATAACGAATAATTATATATATATATATATATATATATATATACATATATACATACATACATACATACATACATACATACATACATACATACATACATACATACATACATACATACATACATACATACATACATACATACATACATACATACATAATTTCAAATGAAATATATGACATTGATTTATTGAAATTCCTTTTATAGGTTAAATTTTATAATAAATAAATTGATGCCCGAAATAAGTGAAAGCAATTATCAAATTTGATTTTTGATAGTTAAATTACACTATAATTGAATTAATTTAACGATTTATTCAGCAAAATATATATCATCCTTATTGCTGCTATTTTCGGTAAAGTGAATAAATACTTATTCAAATAAAGTTAGTTTTTTTTTTTTTTTTTTTTTCACGATAAAAATTAAAACATCAGTATTAATTTTTTTCATTAAAAATATTTTTTGGAGATTTATATATATATATAAATCTCCAATATATATATATATATATATATATATTTCTAACAGTTTAACCGACCGACAAGGGATCAAAAAAATAGCAATCCACACAAATTTTCATCTGTTGATTTCTGAAACGATGACAAAAAAAAAATACACCTTATTCACTTATCGCTATGTCAGTTGTTTTGTTCAAACTACTACTGACCGAAAGGCTGACAACTTATGTCCGACATTGTGCAGATTTAACTATCATTAGCATCAAATTTCGACATTTTTTTTTTTTTTCTTCTTTCGATATTTTTCTGTTTAATAACTTTAAGACAATATTTAAATTTTTGAAATATTCCCTCTCTAACTACACTTCTTTTCCGTAATACGTGGGGATTTTTATTCCATTCAGTATAAACATGGAGACATTTGGCCCACCTGGTAAATTAATAATTATCTTCGTGCATCATTTTTTATCAAAAAAAGGGAGAACTGAGATTAAAACTCAAATCTCTGAAAAATAAATACCTTACAAATATATTTTTCCCCTTTTAAATATGCGATTTTGGCAATTAAATTTCTTAATATAAAACTATTTATCAATTGGTTATGAGAAACATGATTATAATTTGTTCCTAGGTTGTAAAAACACTTTAATCTATATTGTCTGCCATACTTGATTGAAATCATTTTAATTTTTAAGATTGGGGAATAAGAACTTAAATTAACATTTATTTCAAATGCAACTGATTCCCTACTTCATGCCTCTTGGATATTCACACGACCAGTTCCCATAATTATGCGATTAAATGTTAAAAAATTAATCTAGAAATTTTTCGATGTCATTTAATATTTATATGTAAAGTCAGTTCTTAACATACTTAGTTATTCAGCACATTCTGACGACATATACTAAATGTAAAGTACAGTAAAAGCTCTTTATTCGCAGGGTATATGTTCCATAAATATGCCGCGAATACAGAATGTTCATTTATATGGGATTATAGGGGATACGTTCCTAAGTGACAAAATATATATATATATATATATATATATATATATATACAAAAAAATTAATTGAATTGAAGTTTTTGAACATTTTGATTCATTATCTTAAGGCTTAGGCAATGGTTTGCAGAATTTTGTCATTTTCACTCGCTTGGCAGTTTTTAAAAGCTCTTTCAATTCAGACTGATGCGCAGCAATCGCATTAGCAATTTGCCTCTTAAAATTAAGACTTCGTTCCATAGACGGATTAATGTACATAAAGAAATCGAAAAGCTCATTTGCCATTCTTAAACCTTCACTAAGATTTTTCAAATTAAATGTCACGTTTGCAGTGCTTGTTGAAGCTTCTTCTTTAATGGACTGTGAATTTAACATTTCCTCCAAGTCGGTTTCAGTCAGATCATCTTCTTGCGATTCAAGCAATTTCTGAATGTCACTTGATTCTATCTGTTCGAACCCATCTCGTCCTATTCCATTCGTGATTTCGGCTATGTTTGCAGTTTGCATTTAACAATATACTTTAGACAAAGTTGTAATAAGATCTATTTTACTTTTTTTTATTAGTCCATTTGATGGCATTTACAAAGGATATTGGGTTGGATACCTATCGGAATCCTTTTATTATTATGTATGTACTTATTAGGACCGCGAATAAACAAATTTTTAGCCGCGAATATAGGAATTGGGTCGCATTTTTTAAATCCGCGAATAGTGAAAACGCGAATGAAGGAAGCGCGAATAAGGAGCTTTTACAGTAAAACAATATCAATAGTAATTATTACTGCTCTCTGTAAAAGTCTTCAAACAAGTAAATTTTCTCAAGTTAAAGTGAACAACTCATGTAAAAAAAAAAAAAGGACAAACACGAATATCTATAAAAAGAGAACAATTTTATTATACATTTCATTTTGAAAGCATATGCCAACACTGTTGGCAGTTCAGTGCTCTAAAAGTGATGCATTTTAATGAGATTTTTTTTACAGATCTTAGAATACAATAATAGTCATTTTAAAAAGAATACAATTCAAAAGGCATAGATATGATTCGAGTTCATGTATTAAACCATATCTAAGCCAATAAAGTCATATTTTTTTACATAAATTTATAATTATTCCCCGAAAATATATCTTCTCAGACCAATACTCAAGGGCATCAAAACAGAATGAATCAACCTAAATAATGAAGGTAATTTAATTAAAAATATATGTATACTAGTTAAGATTGAAAAAACACAGATGCATTTAACATGCTTCCTCCTTGCTTCAACCTGTAATTAGTGCCAACCTACTCAAGACACTACTATGTTACTGTGCATACACGATTAGCAATATGTGCATATCGAAGTTAACATCAAGAGTAAACCATGGGTTTGCTTATGACATTCAATTTAAAAATTTATAATATAATCTTACAATGTAAAAAAGAAAATTTGAACGGAACATTAATATAACTGCATTAAAAAATTCATATTTTCCTTTTTTTTTTAATTTTTAAATGTTTTAATAAATAATTATCAATATAAAAATAATATTTCACTGAATTTACATTACTTTACAGCATCTCTTAAATTCTGAAACTAAGAAATTCAAATCATATTACAATCTATCAAAATTAAAGATAAAATTTACGTAGCAAATTTCAATACACACCAATAATGAAAAATATATATAAACATATAAAAAGAATTTGTAGTACAAAAAAATCATATAAAAATTATAAAAATGAAAATTTAAAGAATATTTATGCACAGCATTGTTAAACAATCAATATGAAAATTTATTCCCTAAATTTATAAAAGGATGCCTAATACAGAAATAGTCCTGTTTATAAAGGAATGATATTTTTTTCAAAAAGGCTCACTGATGCAATATATGACTCAATGATGAGTTCAATAAATTTGCAGTAACTTTCCATTTTTCTACAATCCAAGCAATTATTAAGCATAATACTTAACATCAAAATGAAAGCTATATTTACTTGTGAAATTTAAAATAAGAATTAGTCAATTTATGCACATTTAATTAAATTAATTTAGAATATATTGTGCATTATTTAAGAGAAAGAGACAACTTGATGTCATAGTGCATCCTTAGCCAATGTCCAGTTACATGTTAAATAACATATACATATCATGAAACTGTGAATTGACAATAGCAATCTAGATTAAATCATAATAAACAAGTACAAAACAAATAAAACAGATTTTATAAATTCACATTATTAAGAATATTATTAAATATTCTAAAATAAGATAAAATCAGAATATATATTTTAATATTCAATAGTTAAATACTAACATCTGATCCAGCTGCAATTTTAAGATCCACAATTCTTGATATTTATATTAAATTTAAAATCGAATGGGGGAGGTCAGAATTTGAAACATATTGATACATTCACATTTTTAATCTGCTCTATCGTCTTCTCTTTCCTTTGCAATTAAAATTATTTTTGACTCCTTGTGATATTAGGGTCAGCAATATATATATAAATATCATTACATTAGTTTATCCAAAATTTACTAATTGGTGAAGGATTGGATAATAATTAACTCTTATTTCTTCATATGATAAAATCTTAATATCTTTTGATTGGCATGAACACTTTTAATACATTTTAACAAAAAAGTTGTCTATGTACAGTTTCCAGCAATGATGTTCTAAAAACTAACCATTTATGATTTTTAACCTTTTCCTTACAGACAGTGAAGATACTGGGTAAATCAATATTTTTCTTTGCAACACAAATACTGTACCACTAAATAATTAAAATTTCATCACGTCTCTCATTTAATCACCACAGAAATAGTTTCATTCTCTAATTCTATTCAAGCATCCCATCTGTAGTAGGCATGTTAGCATTTACTTGGGAAAATAAGAATTGGGACTAGAAATCAAGATCACAGACAATCTTTTACTAATTACTTGAAAAGAAGAAATTAATTTTCCATATTAAGATGGATTTGTTTCAAACAACCTGTAGTCAAAAGGTGTACAAATGGTAGTTTTCAAAACATCTATCATATTTATGGAATATATTATTATGAATGTTATAGCACGAAATCATTTCTATACTGACTTGGGATTGTTTTTGTCTATTCACACTTCAGCTATGATAATCTGAAATGCTTTATTTATTAGGAATTAAAGGAAATTGATAAAATTTTAGCAAAAGATGAAGTGTATATAAAAAAATTGAAATTGGGATGAAAATATTTTGCGTTATTATTTTAATAACTTTATCTATCATGAAACTTAAATTAATTTTTAGGTCCTACTAAGAATTAATATTAAGCTAATAATCGATGAAAACAGATTATTAAATCTCAAAAACAAAAATTTTCTTCAGCTCTCTTATATTAATATATTGCTATTTGATCAATAAAAGATGCTCATTTCTGTCTACATTATTTATTTCATAAAAATATTTATGGACAGATATAGTGAAATTGCTCTTCCAAAATGTTCATCAATGGTGTTTCAATAATGTTAATATATCAAGTGAACATTTTACAACCAAGCTAATAACAGATATTCACTGATAGTGTGAATGCTAGCTTATTATCAACCAAACAATAACTGACATTTTATTAATTATTCAAATTCTTTCTTTGCAGCAGAAACTCAGTAATGAAACATGGCTGATTTTGTTTTCATATACTTTGAACATTTCCTTTCCAAAATCATATTATTTCTAAGTTGCAATATTAAAAATTAAGTAAAGTATTAAAACCTAAATATCAAAAATAAAAGCAAAAAATTATTTAAAAGAAACATGGCCTATTTTTGGAAGTACTTAAAAAATGGCTTTTCTCTAATTTGCTAAATAAGATTTTTAAATTTATTGGATGAAATCTTATAATATAGCTAATACAAAAAAGTAACAGAAATCAAACAGGTATTTCATGAAAGATTTCCCAATAAACTTTAATAAATTATAATTGTAGAATAAACAATTTGTAGAGCAATAAGGGCATGATATTGACATCTATGGAAAATAAGCTTTATTACTTATTATTTTATTTTGTAATATATAGAAAATTAATATCAATATAAAGAATTCAAACTCTCATATTTGTAATGTCTCTTAATAATGGATAAAGCTAAACAAAACTTTAAAAATGTCTAAATTATTTTGTCACAAACTGGATTTATATTATCAAAATTCTATAAATAATAAAATATAAAATAAAAAGAAAGCCAATTTTTTTCACTTTAGAAATATATTTAAAAAAATCACATGAACCAGAATAACTGCATTTAAAGAACCTTTAAAGAATGCTGACACTATACCATGAATCACATTTACACATAGAGTTGGAAGATACCTAACACTTACTATCATTGCATTCAGAATAACTACGAAACATTGAATTAACATAATCAACTTTCAAAAACCTACGAATCAAAATGGCACAGAGAAAAATTAAATGCCCAAATTTATTAATCACAGAATAAAAGGGAATCTGCATTATTTCATTACTCCAAACCTTTTTTTAAAGAAACTAATAGTACAACGAGAAATACTTAAACATCAAAAACATATTTCAAAGTTCAATAGTTCGCTAATTCCACATACACTATATTCATTAAAAATTACATTAATTTATCAAATGAACACAATTGTAAGATTTTTTATTAAACTGACAGCAAAAATGAACAATAAATACCAAGCCAAACAATAAAAACAAAAGCATTTAATTTTACACAAAATATCACATTAAAAGTGTTTTGAATCATCATGAACATCCTTCAAATTGGGGTATTTTAATCATTTACAGTAAAACCTCAATATATTTCTTTAAGGGAAAAGATAAATTTTTCTTATGTATGTTTATGCAATAACAAAGATGGGGAGGAGGGAATTTGCATAATAAACTCAGCTTAGTTCACTCCCATTGATTCGATTATATGAATAACAATGAGTCAAAAATATAAGAAAAGTTTTCACTTTTCAATTCATACTCACATTCAATATATGAATTCTTTCAAGATATATATTCTTTAGTAATGATTTTAATTTTTTTAAGAAATTTCATAGATTTTCTAGGAATTGTAATATACTTAACTTTTTATTTAAAAAAAGATTTGCACTCTTTAAAAGGCAAATTATAATAGCAAGTTTGGTATAAAATATTAAAACTGATTTGAAATAAATGTCAAATTAAAAAGAAATAATTTATTCAGAAATATATAACATATTTTTTAAAAAATAATTCAGTTAATCTTTTTAAAAAAAGAAGACTGCTTTCACCTTGATTTTTGAGGAAATTTAAAAACCCAAATAATTTATGCACAAACACTTTTACTTTACCTGTTCACATAAACTTTGAAAAAAAATACTGTTATATCATAATTAGAGACACATAAATTACATCATTTTTTTTGATAAAGGATAGGCTTATATCATATATTTCTTAGCATATAATAAAACAAATTCATAGTTCATTAGTATTAGATCTACTTTTAAGAATCTAAAAATTTCATTTGAAAATGAATTACTATGCACAATAAAACTTGATTTATTTTTAGTCCTAAAAAATCTATCTGAATAAATAAAAATAGAATTTATATATTTTTAACCCAAAAAATTGTCCTATAAGAAAGATTTTCTTCAGAAATTTAACTTAAATATTTCATGTGTGTTATTAAAAAAAAAAAATATGAAGAATTTATCAAGATTAATGAGTATATGTAATAATTTTTAAAAAAATCCTCTATTTCAAAGAATTCCATCTACATCTATTTTTCAAAAATCCTAAATGGTGTTTATTACAAATTTTTCTACTAAAATACCAGTAAAAGAAATATCTAAGCTATTATTCAAAGATTTTGAAACACAGGTTAGAAATTATTTTTAAATTGACTAATGAAAAATGACTAGTAAAATGCTATAGCATTCTTGTAAACATTTGATGCAACAATCAAATGTACAAAATTTGGTACCAGTGTGAAACTCATTTACACTCAATATTTACAATTCTTAAGACTGGCATTCTAATAAGACAGGCACAGAAATAGTCTGAAGTGAAATAATTTGATTTTTCCCCTATTGAAAATGCAATCAATAAAAAGGACACTTCACTGTGATTGTCTATTTCAAATAAATTTATAGGAAATACTTTTGGAACACAAACAACAGAATGACAAATGTACCAAAAATTGCAAATAACATATTTAAATAAAAAAGATAAAAAAAAAAAAAAAAAACTCCCCTTATCAAGCTTACATAGTTAATGAATTTCAACTTAAAAAAACCTCAACAAAAAGTTCACATTTGTTTAATTAGTTTTAACTTACATCGCATATAGCATATTTGGATGCAATTCAATCAGTACTAACAAGCTCAGTAAAAAAAAAAAAAAAAAAAAAAATGAAAAAAGTGTTTCTTTAGTATCCAATATTTTCCAAGTTCTATAACAGATGTTTTGCAATTACACATGTGATTGGAACAGTACATTTTTACAAACTGACATTTTCTGACAGAAAATAAACTTTCAATATATTTAAAAACTCAAACTGCTTTTGTATAAGCATCTGCAATGTAAAAAATATAATTTTTTTTTTTTTTTTTAACTTACATTACTACAAACCCTACCAAACATTATCACACCTCCAAAACTAAATGCAAGAAGTAACTTTCAAAAAAAAAAAAAATTTTAAGTGGTATGGTAATAGTTTCTTTTAATTATTATTTTGAAAAATATAAAATAATTTTGAATACTAATGTGAAAAAAAATTAAGGAAACTCATTACAGTTTTTACCCCTTAAAATGATTTTTTAGACAGAGTCTGCATTTTAAAAAAAACATTAATTTGTCATGTGTATAAAAGAAAATTTTCTAATAACAAAAAAAAAACATTCAAAACAAATGCTTTGTATAATTTTAAAATTTTATGCATAAAGTAAAATCACATAAATTAATACTATATGACAAAGAAATTTTCAAGCAGGAGCATTTTATTTTATACCATAATTGTGCCCATTTTTTTTTTCTTGGAGTTAATTATGCATAAGGTATTTAAAATTTAAATTACAATGGAATACAAACAACTTCAATGTACCTTTTTTGCAAAAAATATCTGTATATTGATATCGAAACTATTAAAGTCTCAAATATAAAAAAACTGCTAATAAAAAAACATTATTGCTTAATGAAAGCTGTACACAGCTGCTTAACATATGATTTTGTTGTAGTTGTCATTTAGCTTCACACTTGTATTACACAAACAAAAAACAATTGCAACACAACTCAATTTTTCTCATATTTGTATTAATAATATTTTCAATGGGTGATATTTTGTACAGTTCAATAAAGAAAAGAAGAAGTACATCAATTGATACCAATTTAACATTCATTGGAATTTACTAGTATTCTAAATTGTTTCTTCCAAACCAAAAAAGGAAATATAATGAAAAAAAAATATTTTTGCAGAATTCAGTCAATTCAGTGATACAGTAATATAGCATATGTTTAGATAATCAAGAGCAATTTTAATAGAAATTGTGAAAACCAAAAGAGAAATCAATTTAATCTTGATTTGGCACAAATAAAAAATGGCAAAATATTTCCCTTGATATTTAATTCAAAAAGATGTTCATTAATCAGTGAGAATTCAGCAGGAACATTGAAAGATGCTACAAATATAAATATCAATTCACTTTTTATATCATTTGAAATCTTAATGAAGATTCAAAACCCATACATAATACACACTTTATAATGACATAATTCCTAAAGTCAATATATGCCAGATCTTTAGAGTGTTACTTATCCAAAACATCTACCACAACTTAAAAAGATTTTAAGGCATTTTACCAAAACAGGTAAGTCGGGTAGATTATTTCACAATCTGAGCATTATTAGATAGCATTTCTTGCATAGCTATTCAGTCAACATAGAGAATGTATCATCTTTTTTTTTTTCATTGTTTACTTCTTATATTATAAAAACTAAAGTCTCTCCACAATTTTTTTTAACATTCTTGGAACTAGCTGCTCATGCTACCTTTATCAAGGACTCTACCTATATATTCTGTGAGATTCACAGTTTCTCTTTCTGACCGAAGAATGAAAGGATGTTCCTAAAATGATAAAAGAAATTTTACCAAATTGACATAAAACATACAATCAGCACCATTTAATCATTTAAAAAATGTCTGAACTTGCATATGACAATTTCAGTTTGTTTGAAAATACAATTTTAAAGCAGAAACCATTAAGATATTTAAACAATTATAATAAAAGTAGATACGGAAATACTCTTTGGGAAGCAAGTAATAAACAAATTTTAAAATCTCAGAAAGTGATTCAAATATAGGATATAACAGAATAGGTTTCTAAAACTTACCAAAAGTTTCTTATACTTTGGTCGATGTTGCTCTTCTTTGATTAAGCTGAAAATATACAAATTGCTTTCAGCTATTTAAATATTACAATGGAATAAAAAATGATGAAACACAAAATCGAAAACAAATTATAGCTAATTAACTAAATGCAATTTTGTTAGATGCTTTCAATAATAACTCCATTAATGAAAAAGTTCTTGACCAAGTGAACTTTAAAGAAATAATCTAAATTCATATTGAGTTCACAAAAGAAAAGAAATTAATCTAATTCATAAGCGAAAGGTTTTATTAAAAATATGATAGAAATAAAAGGTTAAACTACGATTTTTATGTAGAAAAAATTATGCTATTTGCAAAAATGCAGAGAACACACTTTTTCTATTTGTATTTAAATTTATGATTCTTTATATTTGATTGAATAACACGTTATTTATTATGTTATTTATAAATGGATTTTGAAAGTACGACTGAAGTAAAAAAAATTTAAACAAACAAAGGTAATTAAAAATGCAATAAAAATTTCTTTTAGAGATTCACAACTGATAAGGTTACAAAAGCACATTGAATAATTCTTACCAAGTATTGACAAAATTTACAAATTCTAATGAGAAAGTATTTCCATTTTCATTTGGACTGATTTGTGGAGGATCGCCTTGAACAACTTGTGTGAGCTGTTCAAAAACACTGTTCCATTTAGGATAAGGAAACCTTCCGGTGGATACTTCAATCTATTAATAAATTACATAAAAATATTTATTAAATTAAAGATATGAATATCAAGCATACAATGAATAGAATGAGAACTAAAAATAAGTATGGAGACAAAACTAATAAATATAAGTAAAGTTATTGTTTTTAATTTAACTAGGAAATAACTATTTCTTCTGCTATACACCACTAAAAGTTTTATTTGCTCAGTTATATTTAAGCAAGCTTTATACTTTTAAACAATAATGGTTTAATCCTTGAAAGTACATCAGAATACCATTTCATTTGTGATTTTTTAATATTAAAAACAAACTAAACTTCTAATGTTTTCTTCTTCGAGGTACTATTTATGTGAAAAAAATTATACCAAATTAATTGTTTTCCTTAAGTTTAAGTTCATATTCCAAACAGTCGTGAAAATAATTATCTTTTATTAATATTTTCAATTTCCAAAATAAATATAATTTGTACTCACACTCAGGTCCATAAATTAAGGATAATGCAAGTTCAGGAAAAGAAAGAGTCAGATGCAAAACAAATGTGACTTATTTGTAAATCCTATGTATTAAAACAAGAGGTAAAGAGCAAAAAAGATGCTCTATGTTTGATATCATTAATAAAAGATGCGAGTTGTTGCTCCCAGCAGCAAATTACAAAAAATAATAACAAAAACCTATATTACATAGTTAGTATAATGATTAATACATAATATGTCACCCAGACGATGCAATACAGTGCGTACAATGCCTAGGCATGCTGAGTATCAAATTATCAATCTGACCTTGTGGAATATTACACCAATCATCAAGTAACAATCTCTGAAGTTCCAGTAGACATGTAGGAGGTGGTTGATGGGCTGCAACCTGTCGGCCAAGCACATTCCACACATGCCCCACTGGATTCAAGTCCAGTGAGAATGCTGACCAGTCCATATGGGTGATATCCTCTAATTGAAAACATTCATGTGGCGACAGGCATTGTCATCCAAAAACACAAATTTTATACCCATCGCATCCTGAAGTAAACATACATGTTATTCTAAAATGACATTCAGATAGATCTGGCCAGTCAATGTTCCAATTTGGTCAGGTCAGCTCTCATACCCAGAATAACTCTTCCCCAAACAAACGATCCAATACCATCATAATGGTGTCAATGTTCTCTTGATGGTAGTGGGTACCTGATGCTCTCCATATGAAAGTTCAATGAGAATCAGATTACAAGCTAAACCCGGACTTATCAGAAAATATCACACAAGCCCACTATTATGATGTCCATAATGCATGTTCTCTACTCCAGGCTAACCACAAGCAACAGTGAGTCGCAGTAAGCGGAACATAGCTGACAGGCCGACAAGCATATAGACTGATCTGCCCTAAGTATCTGTACACAGTATACCTTGAAACTGTTTTACAAGTGGCTGATGAGACAAATCTGATACTGTGCTTCATCTATTTCTTTTGACAGTAACTCCCAAATACTGCATTCGGCACATCAACTCACATAACCATCATTTTGAATCGTTGCCTAAGTCTAAAGATGACACTCTGGGTGAATCCAAGTTCCTCAGATACTTCCAACTGTGTATGCCCACATTCCAGATGGCCAATAATTCTACAAGTAAAAAATCATCCAAATGTGTCCTTTGGGTCATAACTTTGTGGTTATTGCACTGAAAGGCTTATAAAACGCTTGCAAACAATTTTACTTGTTTGCCTGTATTTTTTACACATCACTCTCATCATTGAGGCATACTATCAGTGTCATCCTGTCACTTCCTGCATTTTGCATGTAATTTTTGAAAAGATGTGATGTTATTTTATAGGTGATAAATGTATTTTAGAGTCCAATTTCTGCGTAACTCTGAATTATCCTAATTCGGACATAAGTGTATTTAGCATATTAAATATTTTATAAATAAATATATTGAAATTGTATATTTCAATATGTTAATAGTTTTTTCTATAACTTTATAATATTCTGAATCTATCACTTTCGTTTATTTTCTGTCTCAGATTCGGATGTAAAAAAATCATTAAGGCTGTAACTGTAATACTATAAATAAATTGAGATTTATATCACATTTATCATAACATTTATTTTACATTTTGATTTATTTTTAAAGACATTTCTGAATTTTGATAAAATACATATAAATTATTTTATTTTTATTTTTTACTGCATAAATGAAAAAAATGTTTAAAACCTTTTTATATTTATTTCTCTCTCTCTCTCTCTCTCTCTCTTTTTTTTTTTTTACCTTTATTGAGTTTTATAATGCATGGTTAAAAATATTTGCAAACAAATTTTTCTCAAAATAATTTCAAAATACTATTTCCATGAAATTTATTTTTAGGCAAACCAAGATATTAATAGATGCATAAGAGTCCTAAAATTATTAAAATATCCCATTTTAATAGAGAGCTAATAACTGAACAAAATTCTTGATCATGAGAAAGTAAGTGAAAAATCAATTTCATCCTTATAATCGAGGAACATGTGAAATTAAGAAAAAAGCATTTAGCTTTTTTAAAAAGAAAACTTATGTTAAAAGTATAATCACTTTTTGAACTACATAAAAAAAACTATTTATAACATGTTTCCAAATAAAAATATTTACACAATATTAACAAATGGAAGACAATGAATTTTGCACAATCTAATCATTAGTTTTTAGAAACCCTTGAATAAATTCTTAGAGTAATAAAAATCTTATTAAAATATTACAAACAGCTTATTATGCAAATAACAAAGAACATTTTTTTAAATACAATAAAACGGCAAAGAAAGGGTTACGTAGAATCACCATCTCTATATCTTAGGAATGTGATTTTATCAGTAAAAATTGAAGTGTATCATTGAAGAATCAAGTGGAGGTAATAAAGAGATTAATAGCATAAAATTAATAAAATGAAAGGAATTTCCTTTTTAATATTTTATAAGAAAGTTTTCATTTTTGAAAATTCTGCATCTAAAATAAAAGAAGTTATTCTAAAACCAAAAGAGTTTACATTAAATATTTCACAGGGACTATCAATGTTTCTTTTACTTGCACAAGATCTGGCACATTCGTATTTTAATAA
Source organism: Argiope trifasciata (assembly GCA_026543055.1). Lineage (NCBI taxonomy): Eukaryota > Metazoa > Arthropoda > Arachnida > Araneae > Araneidae > Argiope > Argiope trifasciata. The sequence goes on from JAPMOQ010039601.1 coordinate 2,217,104, forward strand.
CATTAAAATTTAAAAACTTCCTTTAAACAAATGTTTAATTTTCAGTGCTCACAGTTAGAATTGCAGGAACATAATGCTGTTGAATATAACAAAAAAAATTAATTAATAAAATAAAAAAAATTACCAATGTTATTCCTAAACTCCATACATCAGACCTCACATCATATCCTCTAGCTCTGCCTGGATCAATCCTTTCAGGCTATTAGGATTTAAAAAATACATTTAAACGACAAAATAGCTTGCTCTATTTGATACAACTATATTTAACCAAAATAAATATAGCTTTGTTATCATGATTATCAGAAACTGCAATGTAGAAAATTTAACAAACAGGGATAGCACTTTTTAAAATTTTAACGGCTTAGACATATATAATATTTACATTGATACACATCATATTCATAATTATTATTATATTACAAAGCATTTACAATATTTTTTGACAAAAGATCACGTCAGAATTCATTTAGTAATTAAAATTTAATAAGCAACACAAACTGTTTAAAAGATATCATTATCATTAATAATAATTTTGTAATATTTTTATACTGACAATATCAAATTTTTGAAAGATAATTCCGTTGTTACTAGTTTACTCGAGCAAATCAATTGGTTAAAATTGCAAATTTGATATTTAAAAATAGGTTGACAAACACTACTATACATTAACATGTTACAATTCTTTAATTAATTATCAATTTTTTTATATGCACTGTATAATACATTAATTTTGATTAACAAGAATCATGAATGTTATTTGGTGATTATCACCAGTTATCTTGTATTTTCCTAATGATTCAGAAAGGGTGCTTTTAAAGAGAATAATACTCTTTGTACCATATTTTGCTAAACTTGCAGAAACATTTCCAATAAAATCCATAGAATTTTCTTGTATAACTGTTGAAATGTTTAAGAATGGAACAGATATTTTTAACAATTTAAATATTATCTTGTAATAATACTAATAAAAGTTCATATTACAAGTATAATGAAAATAATTTGGAAATCCAACTTTGACAATTTTATAGAAAAATGAAAAACACAGTTTGATTTCTAGTACTGACTTAGTTAACAGAAATCTCAAGTTACACACATCTATATAAACTTTTTTTTTTAACTTTGGGGGTATTTATTTATAAAGTAAAAAAAAGAAAATTCTGTTTTCCCACAAAAATTCAATTTATTTTTCAAATAACTTTAAATGAAGAAAATAAGATACTTCATTATTTCAAACAGGAATAAAAAATACCAAATAAAAAATAATAATAAAATACTTACTGCCATGTATGGACGACACCCAGCATCTCTAGTTTTTGCTATGGAATCTACTAATTGACCACTTATACCAAAATCACATAATTTGATATTTCCTCTACGATCAAGTAAGATATTACTTGGTTTGACATCTATTGAATTTAAAAAGATTTCAATTTGAAAATAGAAATAAGTGACATAACATAGAATAATAAATTCAATAACTAATACATAGTTCATCCATATCACCCAAAAAGAATTTTAGCGTAAAATATTCTATATATGCTGTTTTCAAATTTTTAATTATTTTAAACAAAAGTAAATTAAAACTTCATTTTAAATATTTAATGTGCTTGATTTTTTTATCTTTAGTTGGACTAATTTTACAAAAGTAAATAGGCAGCAATAGGTGAAAGTGGTCAAATTTTGTGAAGGAGTATATTAGAAATAAATTATCAGTTTAAAAAATTTCTTTAGGTGGCTAAAATAAGTTTATATTTATACTCAGTATGGAAAAGAATTTCTTCCGAGACAAGGAGACGACAGCATTTAAATTTTAAAAGATGAACACAATTCATTTTATTGTGTTTCATTCTAATAAGAAGTAAGTGAATCAAGAAGCAAATCACTAGACAGACTAATGAATCTGACAATATATTTAAACCCTATGCAAAACAAAATTAGAAAATGTGACACTGAAATAAAATTTTACAATAAAAAGTTTTAGTTGGTGTTTTCTGAAATACCTACTAGTTAATAGATATTTTTACAAGCATGTGAAATGTATTTTACTAATATATATGATTCTTAAATATCACTTTGATATAATTGGTAAATCATCTACTTATTAACAAGAAACAAAATCTTTGAAATAGAAACAAAATTCGTTCAAAATAAGAATTCAAATTTCATGACAAAAGAAGTTAATTTTTTAAATCCAATTTTCCTTTATCAAATAACCTAACATCATTTTGTGAGCAGATCGGCTCATTATGATTAATATTAAGCATGAATCTAAATAATATAACAGAGACAAAGTAAAAGACCAAAAAACATTTAGCAAGAAACCAATAAATAAATAGAAACTGTTACTATGTCTATTTTCATTCTTCTTTCATATATGCATGTGATCTCAACTTAAAAGTGAATAAAACATATAAAACAATGCAAAATGTTTCGATTATAACCATCTTATAAAATAGCAAACAATATCCTATTTACTAAATCAATTTTTACCAATGCACGTTATTATAAAAGAGTAAAAGAAATAACTGGCATTCAAAAATGTTTGATACGTATCAATTTACTTAAATCAGATGCAATTGATTTTATGTTTTTACAGAGCAAAATAAAAGGCCCTGTTGTAATATGATTAACAATTTTGATAACATGACATTAGAAATTCCAATAAACAAACAAAGAGACAGATTTCAATTTACATTGGTAAAAAGATAGTGAAATATCAATACAAAATATTCCATTATCATATCTTGCAAACATATTCAAAGATTAACAAAAATTCTCAAATTTTTTTTCATGCTAATATTTAAAGAAACTTATTTTTAACAAACAGTAAACAAAATATTAATTTCATTACTGATCAATTATAAACTATTTAACTAAACAGGAAATACAAAAATAGTTTAAGTTACCTCTGTGAATAATATTAAGTTTTTCTTTGAGATAATTCAAAGCCTTTAGTGTCTGAAAAAATAAAGATGTATTAGAAGAAAACAATAGAAAGACAAAAAAGATTTTAAGATCATGCTTTGATTTAACAATCAGAATATGGAATTTTAAAGGCAATTTTAAACTTGATTTTCAAAAACATTTCCACACATTATATATATAGAATCATTTTTAATTCTTATGAATCAATATAAAATAAATAAAATATTTTCACAAATATAAATTTAATAAAATATAAAAATATTCATATTTCTGTACATTTTGAAAATGCTTTCTTTTTATGAACAAGAAAAAGTATAATTAACAATAATCATGCTTAATTAATTTCAAATTTACTAATTTTCCCAATTTAATTAGATGTTACAAAAACTGAAATGAAACTAGTCAAATATATCATTTGAATATCAATCCATGATGAAAACGAAATGTATAAAAATACATATAAATAGATGTATATAATACTAATTTATGACTTGTTAACTACCAACCATATGCTTGTTACAAGAATTTTTATCATGGTTCAATAACAAAATAATGACTTAAAAAAATAAATGTATAAATATAACAGAGAAATATTATTCTTCCATTAAAATTTCAATTTTAGTTTTTAGTTGTTTTTTTTTAACACTTTATAAAGCATTAAGTAGCTACAATTTCATTCCAAATTTCTAAAAGCTACAATATGATCAAATTCATAATGCAAACAGATTATATCAATATGCCAAATATAATAAAATTTGTTCATCAAGTTTCATTTTTAAAAAATATTTCATAAATTATACCAACTGAATAATTCAAAAATTACTTTCAACAATTACTACAATTCAGGTAAAAAACATGAGGGGGGAGCTACCATATTACGAAAAAATCAAGTTAAATAATCTATAAATAACAACAAAAGTTGTCAAAACCTTGTTGATTTTACAAAATTATACTTACAGCTGTTGTTACTTTCCCAAGAAAGCTTTCAGGTATTCTTTGATTGAGCCTTTCATGAACTATTTTATAAAATTTATCTAAAGATGTATCCATTAGTTCCATACATATCCAACAATCCCCCTAAAATGACACAGAAATAAACCAAGATAATGCTTGTACCATCCTCAAAGAAAATATTCAATAAGTAATAAGAACTTCTGTTCGTAGGAATAATCAAATACAAAAAACTAAATAGTATAATTAAATTTCTACAGACAAATAATTTGCATTATGAAGAACAGTCATTACAGCGGCAAATTGAAAAACAGAAATTAAATCATGTTTAATAAAATGCTACAAAAGAAAGCATAATGGGCAATTATGTGTGTGTGTGTGTGTGCAGGCATGCGTGCGAGAGAGTGTGCATGCATGCATGCGTGTGTGTGAGAGAGAGTGTACATGCATGCTTGCATGAATGCGAGTGTGTTTCAAAATTCCACAAAGTATAAAATGAAAAATGACTATCTCACAGTAAAAATCTTATCATAATAGTAATAAATCTAATTAAATTTTAAAATAACTAGCCACCTTTGGCGACCAGCTGGTTCGCCATGAGTAATGGGTTCTAAAACTTTCAATTAAATCACATATTCAGTAACTCCGGGCATTGATTGGCCTGAAATTAATATTTTCTTTAAGATGTTGGACTGAAAGTTCTAAAAGAACGCGTTTTCCTAATAATATTCTTTAATTTTATAAATCAGTCAGTTTTAATGATTGATTTAGAAGACTGATTGATGTAGCAACTTTTATTTAAAATATTAATAAAAATATTTGGTAAAATATGGCTCACAGAGCAAAGTATGAAGAAATCTAAAACTCATTATTCATAAATGCATTGTTTGACTCAAACTACATAAAATGTAATTATTTACTTCATTTAGATCAAATTAATAGTATTAAAAAATATATATGCTAATTAATAATATTTTACAAATTGGCCATTGGAAAGGAATTTGAATGCATATCCTGTATAAATAAAGATAATTTATTGAATTAATGATTTATATATTGCAAACGATCATAGAATCCTTTGCCTAGCATTTTTTAAAGAAAATATCACATTTTATATTTATTTTATATTATCCAGTCATGTGCATTTTATCCAGTTTCATTTCTTCAGATTTAATTTGCAATAATAGTTTTTTTTTATTTGAACTTCCCTCAAAATGATGACAACACGGTGATAAAACCTAAATTTTTCCCTTTGACGTGCTCTTGCAGATTTTATAGAAACTTTAGCTTTGCATTTATTTTTTTTAAAAGTATCACATTTTATGGTGAAAAAAAATTATTGAATTAATGATACAGATATTGCAAACAATAATAGAAATATGCCATTAAGTCGGGATTCCAATCTATATCCTGTCTAAATTCGATCAGGTTTACCGTAAAGATTTATTGAATTAATTATATAGATATTGCAAACGATCATAGAATCCTTTGCTTTGCATTTATTTTTTTTAGAAAATATCACATTTTATATTTCTTTTATTTTATCTAGTCACATGTTAATAGCAGCATTTCTTTAGATTTGTTTTGCGATGATATTTTTTTTTATTCGAACTTCCGGCATTCTCATTCTTTTATTTTATCCAGTCACGTGCTAAAAACATGGTTAAAATATTTCTTTAAAAATTTGTTAAAAATAGAAGCTTACGTTATAAATTTAAAAAACTGATACCGTTAGAGAGCTAATTTTTTTATCTTTAAATTGATATAAAAATCATGTTTGTGCAATAATATAAGGAATATTAATCGGAAGTTATAGCGGAAATTTCACTTAAATTTTAATTAATTCAAATTCTAATTAAAAATTCGAAAAAAGGGCTCCGAGGTGCACATTTTCAACCTCCAAGGTATACATGTACCAAATTTGGTAGCTGTAGATCCAACGGTCTGACCTGCAGAGTGCCAACACACACACACACACACACACATTGAGCTTTATTATAAGAATAGACAATATATATTTTTCAGCTTTTTTAAAAAGATCTCAACCAAATATATTGAGATAAAAATTAAACACTAGTACAAAACATGACACATAATTTTTGACTCATAAGCATATTTTTTTAATTGTATATCCTTCAGCTGTGTGAGAAGAGTTAATTTGTCTAGAAACAACAATATTTTATATTATTTAAATCAAACTTTTTAAGAAAACTGCAAAAAATATCTTGAAAAGAATAGAGAATGTATGGGTTTGAAAATACATACTAGATACATTTTTTTTTTTTTTTTTTTTTTTTGAAAATAGATAAAGCAAACTTAAACACAAATAATTTCAGAATTGTATAAAATACTTATAAATAGAGAAAAAATGTGAGACTTTTTGTTTTGCACTATCATGAATCAACATAAAACAATTATCAAACAATTTCTATAAAATGGAAAAATTACAGATTAAAAAATATTACATCAGACAGTTACCACAAAATTATTCAAAAATTTACAGCTAGGAATATTCAAAATTCAATTTAAAGTTAAAATACTCACTTCCTTAAATATTGCACCAAAAAACTGTACTATATATATACAATCATTACTTTTCATCACAACTTCTAAATCCATTAAAAGTTGTTTTTGCTCTTTTTCATCAACAGTAGACCTAATCCTCTGAAAGAAAGAAAGAAAAATAAAACTTTGTAAAAAATCAATAAGAAATTATTTTATTTAATTTCTTAGAAAAATAAATTAACTCGGCATACTTTTACAGCCATGATTGTACCACTTTTCTTATGAATCATTTTATTTACGGTACCAAAAGCTCCTCTCCCAATTTCTCCCAAATCTTGTAAGTCATCAGCTGTGAAGTCATATGTCTATGAAACAAAAATAATTCAGATAAACAATAAATTTATTGAAATATACAGAAAATAAATGAGGATGTTCAAGAAAAAGAAAAATTATATACATAATAAAAACTTTGGTTTTTTTTTGGGGGGGGGGGAGGAATTTAAAGATTTTCACATTTTTTTTAAATTTAAGGACAAAAAAAATTGAACAACTAAATAAATGCAAATTTTTTATCATTATTTAAAATCTTCATTACAACTGTAATTTTACCGAAGCCAAAAAATAATAAATAGCATAACAAATTTTAATAAACAAAGAATTTTATAATTAATATAAAATATTTATAAACAATACCCATGCTAAATTTAAACAATGTTTAAACTATAAGTTTTGCAAATCAATGCAAAGACAAAGATTAAATTTAATATGAATAATGTTTTACTGATAAATTGATAAACTAACTCTTTCTAATTTATTTTAATAATAAATGCAAGAATATTTCATAGGAATTTACTTACAACTTCAGGTGATATTTTTAGCTTGCCAGAGGTTTGAATGCTATGTGTAACCCAGCCTCTTTCTCTGCAAAAATGAATAATATAAATATAATGAAATTTTTTTAAAAATGAAATGTTTAAAAATTAACATTACCTTTAAAAATAATTAGACTTTATATCTAAAAATTCCCAAAGGTTAAATCATAAGTCACTTTTACAGATATATTTTCTACAGATTTCATTTAAACTTTTGCTGAATAACCTACAGCACGTTAAAAATAAAATTGATACATTGTGATACACCTAAATTATCAAATAAGGTGTTTCACCAGCTGACTATTCTGAACTGACACTTTATTATGGTGTTATTTATAACTCATAATTAGTAAATAGACAAAGGTGACAATTGAATTCCTTACAGATAGCTATATTCATAGAACAATCGACAAGTGACTTTAGAAAAAACATTAATGGAAAAAAGACAATGAAGTCCTGGTCATTATTTGGGAAGGATAGGCATGAGATATAGAACCCTGAACATGTGGTATCAATTAATAAAACAGAGATAATGATTTCCAAACAGATATCCTTTAAAGAAATATATATCAAAGAACTTCCCCGAGATATTTTTTAGCAAGAAATGTCCAGAGGCTTTATCATACATTCTGGAGATTGAAACGTTTCACAAAACCATTTTGTAATATATCATGCTGCCAGTATAAATTTTCTGTAGTCTTATCTTCTATCTCAACAAGCTTCAAAAAAATATTAATAATGGTTAAATTATCTTTTTAGCAAAATAAATGAAGTGGTTAATGTTATGCTGAAATAAAATGCTTTATACAATATCATGTCTATAACATAAAAAATTTTGGTATAGCAGTTTTCTACAACATTGTAATCCATAACTAAAGTATGCTAAAGATTTTTTTTAATTACTTTCTAAATGAAATATAATGATTTATATTGTTATACAGGAAGGGGGGGGGGAGATAATACAGACTGATAAGAAACTGTTTTGATAAATCACAAAATGTTAAAATAGAAGTTTATAAGCTTTCAGATAATAATCAGTGATTTTTAATAAAAAGAGGTAAAACTTAAGTTAATTAGACTTTAAATATAAGGATAAAATTTGTAAAAATTTATATGCACTTACATAGGAGGTGGATGGCAACCAGAAAAGTTGGAAAGACTAGAACTCTTCCTGCTGCAAGCACTATTAAAGCTTAGTTTCAAACGTTCTCTTTTTTCTAAGGAGGACAAAATGAAAATATAACCAATGGCATCATATTTAAACAAGTGTTAATTAAACTTTTATTTGATAAAATTCAGATTAATTTTTGCATATTATTTTTGAAAGATCTTGCATCTTTCTACACTGACTTATTCAAAGATATGCACCTTTTTGGTTACATTGGGATAATATGATATTTGAACACTGAACACTCCATTCATAAACAAAGATAATTTAAAAAAAAAAAAAAAAAAGATTAGCCTATTAAACTGCATTAGACAAGCAATTAGATTTTCAAAAAATTTAAACAATTGTAAAAGAATCACATTTCCAGAAATAACTTTATAACAAATACTCATAAAAGATTAGATATATTTCAGTTAATCATTTATCTTATTTCTCAAAATACATCAATTACATTTTGAAAATATTGATTAAGACAATTCAAAAATTTAACACTATCAAATTTAATCAGTTATATATATATATATATATATATATATATATATATATATATATATATATATATATATATATATATATATATATATATATATATAAAGACAAATTTATTATCTGTTCAAAATAGCACCTTATTACATTTCTAACAGTAGCACTGCTTTAAAAAAATATTTATAGATTTTGATAATTATTAATCATCATCCAAAAAAAATCTGTAGCATAATTTGAAATTTTAAAGTTTACCTTCTCTAAAGTAAATTTCACACTAACCATTAATCTCTATGATATTTGAACAATATGAAAACTAAAGATAATATAGTCAATTTAATACAATATACATTTTTTTAATTATTATTTTACTGAATAGCAAGACCAAGTTTCTATTAAATCTTTAACAATAGTTAAGTTTCTAATCTTCTATAAGCTTATAATGCCATTTTACACTGTCAAAGTAACAATTATTGGTTTTAAAATAAACTAAAAAAGATTAAACTAGCAGAGAAACAGGAATAAATTATCTGAGATAATTAGAATTCTAAAATTTCATTATTTGCTAAAAGCCTTGAGAAAACTCAAACATTTTAAATCAAAATTTTATAGACAACAACATTATCTTCAATTTGGTAATACTGGAAAACAATTGTGAGTTCATTTCATGTTTACAATATAAAAATTTTTGGAAGGGAATATAAAAATTTCACTTCTTTCAACTCAAATAAAAACTTTTTTATCAATAAATTTTAGAGCAAATTCACGATTTTATGAAACGGTTTTCATGTAACATTTTTTTCCATTTACAATGACAAAGAATAATTTTTTTTAATGCATCAGAAAGGAATTGTTCAGGAACAATAAATGCATTTTATGTCTTTTTTAAAAGAAATTGGGTATCAAAAGAAAAAGTATTTTAAAAACTTTCATTGAAAATCTTAGTACATATATTAGGGGTAGTTATATAATAAACTGAATACAACTTTAAAATTTTAGAGATCAAATTACTATTATTTTGTTAAGAATTATATATATATATATATATATATATATATAAAAATAAAAAAAAGAAATATAATCTAAGCAATAAATAACAATATGGAATAAAAATCATAACATTTGTAATCTGTAAACAATAATTTAGATTTTATTATAATCATAGTTAAAATAACTGCTTTTATAATTACACTACTCACAATTTATAATCATCACAATTTTTTCTGAAAACAATTAATGAGTTTTAAATAGTTATAGTACTATTACACAAATTTCATAATCAGGCATACACAAATTTTATTTTGTTCCAAATATTTATCAACATATATTTGATTTGAAATAAGCCGATTTAAATTATGGAAGTAAAAATATTCTAATATTGAAATAGAAAGTCAATTTTAAGTTACAAAAGCACTTATGTAATTATGTAAAATTGGATGAAAACCCTTTGAGTATTGATAACATTTTAACTTTCCAAGATAAACAGAATCTCTAACATCTGAAATTAAAATTTTTAACTGAAGTGTTCATTTCGTAATTAAGCTTACAAAAATATTTCTAAAATGATGTCACTACCTGTATATATAATTAAAAAAAAACTGTTACAAATGGACAGAAACTTCCATTATACTTAAATAATAATGTGAAAATTAACATAATGGCTCAAAATTTACTATCTCGTCTTAGAATCCTTCATAAATAAATTTTTCTTTGAAATATAACATTATCTACATTAATAATTAGAATAAGGAAATAACAAAAAAAGTGTGCCTAAATTTTTAAAATACTACATTATATATATATATATATATATATATACAAAAATTAAACTGGAAGTATTAATATCAAAACTTCGAATTCATAAAACACAATTTCCTAACAATGCTATTTTTACTTCATATTCTAAAACAACTTAAACTTTGTTATTCTTGGAGGAGGGAGCCCTTGAATGAATGGTATGCAGAAAGTCGCCCTGGAGCTGCTTTAATTGAGGTTGGCAACAGGTGCGATCAAACAACTCTTTCTAGATTTCAAAGTGGACACACTTGTGTACAATGTCATGTGACAGTCCACAAAGTTTATCAAATGTATCCCAAATGCAGTGTGACTCAAGCTGCTCCTGCTCACATCAATTTCAATAAAGGCCAGCTTTTCTCAAGTCCTGAGGCAGTGTTATATTGTTTGAAGGCATTCGAGCTCATGGACCTGGTTTGATGTTACTATCAACCAAGTGAGATAAGCCACAACACAGACAACGTTAGGAAGGTTTAAACCAATGAAGCATTATGATTATGTATTTAAAAACACACTACTAATTACATCAAAAATATTTGTAGCAAATAATAAAAACATACAGATACTAAAAGTAGAGGTACAAAGTACATTTCTAGATTAAAATTTTACTCATATTAATAAGAAGAGAATCCTTTTGAACAATGAACGTAGAAATTCAGAAATATAAGTCACACAACAATTAATTACAATATATTGTTTTAGTTCAAAGGTTTAAATAAATTAGGCATAGAAAAGTGCACTAAAAGTTTCATGTGAAAGTAAAATTTAATGCACAATAATATAAAAATTAATTCATATTACATAAGAAATTTCATTTTAGAAAGAAATGTTTCCAAATGAAATTTAAAATTCCATTATATTCAACGATGATTTTTTAAAAAGAATCAATAAATTATTCTAGAAACTTCAATAAATGAGAAAGAAACAGCAACATTCATTACCAATTTGTATAGCATTTTCCCCAAAACAATTCATATTAACAACATACGATTCATGGGTCAATTATGATACTTGAGTAACTACAGAACTAAGAGATCTAGATAATGTTATAACTATCTAGATTCATTCATAAAAATATTAATAAAACTCTTTTTAAATATTGTATTATAAGTAAATATGCTGTTATTAACAGGGTACTTTAAACATTTTCTAGCAATTTAATGAATGATAACAATCAACCAGAATTCAACAAATCATAAAAATAATAAATAATTGATCTTCGGATCATCACAGTAAAAAATGCTTATATTTATTTACCTTGATTACGAGTTATATCATGTCTGTGACTATGATTGTGTTCCGCCATTGTTTATTCAGGAATCTTTATCGATGTAGTGTAAAATAATCAAATGAAAAAATATGAAAATTGCACTAAATCAGAGCTGCATTTATATGTACTATGTAAATTGACGAATAAAATAATGAAACAATTTCATTTATAATCCAGTTCCTCCAGCAAGCAAACCAAACATTGAATAGATAAATCTCATTTTGTTTGTACTCGGCACAATCTCGAACAACTACAAAATCGAAACAAACATATGAGGCTGATCTAATAGCATCTAAAAGAAAACTTTTTCGGTTTTGATCTGTTTTAGAATTGCAATGTAACGAAAGATTCAAAACCATTATAGATCAGAGACAGAAATACAAATTATGATAAGTAAAGTTTGCAGAGAAAAAATAAATACTTTTGAATTCTTCCAAATGAATAATTATTTTTAAGGAACGCTCCATTAACAACAATTATTACGAAACCATTTCAATAAATAGGAAGAGAAAATAAATATTGCTCTTGTTAACAACGACAATTGCCAAAGAAAATTGATTTCAAAATTTAATCTAAGTTTACAAAAACAATAATTTTTCGATAATTTCTTTAAAGTGATAAATGTGTTATCTCTCTGACCACTATGTTATTTAGGACTGGAAAGAAGGTCTTAAGATGGAAGGAAGTATTGCAATCGTGATGCAAAACAATGAGACGTTACGATATTATAATCACTGCGTCGATTTGATAAGCACTCGCTAGATGGTAATTACCATGTATTAATTTTCACATGGATAGAATATAATTACACAATTATAGCAAGGGTGTGTGAGAATAGTTTAATGTATAATCACGAAAAAAAAAGAACAAACCTTCTACCTTCATTCTAGCACCGTTTCCCTTAAAGAGTTTGAAATTAAAATTTTCAAAAAAATCCATCTATATGTTGAAATTAAGAACAAGCTTTAAAATTTCCACGTATAACTCCCCTTTTTCTCATCCAATTTTAAAATAACTTCAAAAGTTACTAAGCTTTGTTATCATAGTTCTGCTTGTTTTGAGCAAACAAAAATTTGACTTTCTACTGTTATAATTAAACTTTGGACTTGTATTCGTATCTTAAAAAGTAATGTTGTTATTGACCCCCAATTCTTTTTGCTATGAAATTTTAATGCATTCTACAAAGTTTACACACACACTTATTACTAAAAAGTAATTTTTCATATGTGGGAAAAAATTTAAATTAGAGTTTAAAAACTTTTAAAAGAGACAACACACTCCGATTTGAGCATAAATTGAAAAACAAAAAACCATTTTATGAGGAATGCAAGATTTCAACTTCAATTCTTTAAAACAAATTTACAGATTTCTGATAAGTTTTGTACAAAAAAATTTTCAGAGAAAGTTCATCTGTCCAATGGTTTGTATATAAGTTAACACAACAGTTACAAGTCGAAGAGAACACAAAGATTTGACATCTAAGAGTAGTTAAATTTTGGGCCAAATACAATCATGGGCTGACTATCTGTTGATCTGTACTTTTAGAAAGATATGGTGGTAAGCTCATAAGCTACGTAACAACTTCCAGACCGGACTGTACACTTTTTCCAGAAATTATGTTACATGGCTAAGGATCCAATGTTCCCGAGTTCGAACCTCAGGAAAGCACATTGATAACCCTGGTTTTGAACTAACAAACGCAATCTTCGCTCTGTACCGGTAGTAAAAGTTGCCATGACGCTTGCCACGACAAAAAAAAAAGTTTGTTGCTCGCGATAACGCTTGGCAAGATAAAAAATATTCGTCGTCCACTGAAAACATTTGATGCGATAATATCGTTCATCTCTCCTCAGCCTCACTGGAGAGGGAGTAATGTGGTGTTAAG